>PVKU01007344.1:0-28061 GCA_004027475.1 Anoura caudifer
AAAACAAAAGCAAACTACGCAAACCACTACAACAGGAGCAGAAACACAGAAATAGAGATCACATGGAGAGTTTGCAATAAGGGAGTGGGAGGAGGAGAGAGGGGGAAAAGGTACAGAGAACAAGTAGCACAGACGTTGGGTAGAAAATAGACAGGGGGAGGGCAAGAATAGTGTGGGAAATGTAGAAGCTAAAGAACTTATGACACATGGACATGAACTAAAGGGGGGAATGTGGGTTGGAGGGGGTGTGCAGGGTGGAGGGGGATGAAGTGGGGGAAATGGGACAACTGTAACAGCATAATCAACAAAATATATTTAAAAAATTATAAATCCTTATAAAACCAGAAAAAAAGCTATAAAACAAAGTTATTTTGGATAGAGTATAAAAACAAATTTCTAAAGTACCTAATATCCTAAAAAATTCTTAACTTTTTAAGGTACCCATGTCTCTGAAAGTTTTCAGGGATTTTTTCCCCCTCAGGCTTTGAGAAAACAGCATTTGCCAAGCAAATGAAACATGAAATATACACACTATATACACACTATATTTTTTACTACATTTTATGATGGCACATTATGCTCAGTGAAATAAACCAGTCACAGAAAGACAAATACTGCATGATTCCACTTATACAAGGAATCTGAAATAGTCAAATTCATGGAATCGAAGAGTGGAATGGTGGTTGTGAGGGGCTGGAGAGAGGTGAAAATGAAGAGTTGCTAATCAGTGGGCATAAAGTTTCAGTCAAGCACTATGAATAAGCTCTAGCCATGACTGGGTACTCAGTTGATTAGACTGTCATCCTGATACACCAAGATATGGGTTCGACCCCCAGTCAGGGCATGTACAAGAATCAACCAATGAATGCCTAAATGAGTGGAACAACAAATTGATGTTTCTCTCTCTTTCTCTATCTCTCAATCTCTCCCTCTCTTTCTGTAAAAGATCAATCAATAAATTTTGTCTTAAAAAATTGAATAAGCTCCAGAGATCTGCTGTACAACAGTGTACCTACAGTCAACAATAATGTATTATACACTTAAAAATTGTTTAAGAGGCCCTGGCTGGTGTAGCTCTGAGGATTGAGCACAGGCCTGTGAAGCAAAGGGTCACGGGTTCAATTCCCAGTCAGGGCACATGCCTGGGTTGCAGGCCAAGTCCCCAGTATGGGGTGTGTGAGAGGCAACCACACATTGATGTTTCTCTCCCTTTTTCCTTCCCTTCCCCTTTCTCTAAAAATAAATAAATAAAATCTTTTAAAAAATTGTTTTAGAGGGTAGAGCTCATGTTGTATTCTTTCCACAATAGATCAAAAAAAAAAAAAAAAGAAGAAGAAGAAATGTTGGCACAATACTATGAGATAAAATATAATAAAACACAATACAATGTCATGTCATAGATAACAAGCTTAAATTAAAATGAAATATTAAAGGTTGTAGGTATACAAAAATGCCAATTTATATTTAAAGCATTTTGTTTCTACATATTTTAGTTCATTGTGGATGAGGAGTTTATGAGCTCCACAACAAGGTCCATTTTTAATACATTATGGGTTGAGTACCTGCATTGTAGCAAGTACTGACAACAAAGTAAACCCTCAATTTTCTGAATGAAGGAATAAACAAACACATTAAAGCTAAGTTAGGACCTTTATGGCATGTGTTTATTTTCAGGCAGTCAAAGATTTTGTTTTTATACATACTGTAATATCTTGAGAAATTCCGTTAAACTCTATCTGCCTTGAAGCTCATCTTTTAAAAGAAAGAGACTAGGTTAGACAATCCTTTTAGATTTTATAATTCTATAATTTTCTTACTTTGTTGTAGCAAACCACAGGCTTCTGCATTAGGACAGACCTCTCTATTTGTGCCCTGGCTTTGTCACTATGAAATGAGGTAAGCCACTTGACTTCTATGAGTCTCAGTTTCCTTACAGAGAAAATTGGGATAAATAATCACCTCTTCAGAGTGTTACAAGATATAATTTTCATAAAGCACAGAGCTGCAACTAAATAATGTTAACTCTTTCTCTTGGTAGTCTAGGCAAGACTAGATAGCAATGTTATAGTCAGAGTGAAAGGACTTATATTAAGTATAAACATAATAGTATTTTGTAACCCATGATTATTTATACTAAGAATGTAGGTGTACCCACTTCTGACACAGCTGGCTGAAAAGGGCTTTAGGAGAAAGTGGTCCTTTTCCAGTTTCCTTCATGCTGTGAAGAAACAGGATCAAGGCTGAGGTCAGTGGGCCAGGGCTCGAAAGTTCTACCGTTAACGGATCCTTTGAAAACATGATCAATGCTAGGTCAGAAATATGTAGTTTACTATTTATAATAAAACAGTTATATTTTATTTAAATGATGACAACTCAATTGCTTCAACTGTATTAAGAAACTTCATTCTCTCATACATAAAATATTATCAAAATTAAAAAATGGAATTATCTTGAAAAACACAGGTATAATAATATCATCTGCTCTTTACTAATAAAACTATCAGTTTAACAGTAAAAACATCAGTCTTCAGTTGCTTGTAACTGTCCCTTTATGCACTCTCCTAAAAATAAAATTATTCATCTACTTGATATTTGTACCCTTTTACAAATTATCATAAATTGTTTATTAGCAAAACTTCATAATTTTCCTTTCCCCAAATATTCTACTATTAAGTAAGGAATGGGAAATTATGTCACCAAGTCAGTACACCATCTCTCTCTTTTAAAGGAAAGAGACAAAAGCTTGACAAAAGCAGCTTAAATTGTGTGAAGAATCAATGCACTTTATTTTAGAATTTTTTCGCACCAAGTTTTGTTTTCTAAAATATTAATTTCACCAGTAACCTTGTTCTCTTTATGGACAATGAATGAAAAGCAGATTCCAAATATAATCCTCAAACCTTAGAGTATGTTATCTTCTAGGAAAACTATCAAATATACTGTCTCATTCATGTATTCATGAAATACATGTTACATATCTATTTTATACTAACTATCCTTAAAAATCCACCATCTGGCTAAAACCATGGAAAGGACAGGTTATAATTTTCCATAACTTTTGAATATCAGAAGTGCTTTCTGCTATGTTAAGTATATTGAAGGTTACCTCAAGAGTCAAATGCAAAATCTAAGGCAGTTTCAAAGCCCAAGCACTAAGGTATACTATCCCCCACTCCCAAACAGAGCATTTTTAGGCAAGTAAAAAATTTTTCAGAATAAGTCAGCAAATAACCTTGGTTTTAAAAGCCCATTTTAACTTGGAAAACAAAACTAAGTTTGCTGATGAGAATGCAATGCTGCAATAATGAATCTCACAAACAGGTTGACAAGAAGAAGCCAAATGCAAAACAGTATATCTTATATGATTTCATTTACATATAATATTAAAACAGGCAAAACTAATATGTTCTGCTAGCAACCAGGTTAGCGGTTATCCCTGTCAGGTCAGGAGGTAGTGAATGGAAGGCAACCTGAAGGGGGCTTCCAGCTGCTGGTAATGTTCTGTTTCTTAAGCAAAGTATTGGTTAGTTTAAATTCAGTGTGTTCACTATGTGAAAATCCATCATCTATATAAATACAATGTATACTTCTCTGTATGAATACTTGAGTTTAATAAAAAGTTAACAGTAAGCACACTGCTGAGATGCATACAAATATTAACAAGTTGAACCCCGCAACATATAATAATAATAATACATCATAACTAAGTGGGGTTTGTCCTAGGAATGAATACCAGATAGGTTTGAAAATCAATCAACATAATTTCCACACTAATATAAGGAAGGAAAACCACATGATAAACTCAGCAGATGCAGAAAAAGCATCTGACAAAATTCAACATCCATTCATGACAAAACTCTCAGAAAACTAGGAATAGAGGAAATATCCTCAATCTTATGAAGAACACATACGAAAAACCTACAGTTAACTTCATCCTTAATTATGGAAAAAACTGAATGTTTCTGCCCTAGTTTGGGGATTAAGGCAAGGATGTCTGCTCTCATCACTTCTATTCAACATATTACTGCTGGTTCAAGTCAGCATGATATGGTAAAAAAAAAAGAAACAAAAGGCATACAGATTACAAAGGACAAAGTAAAACTGGTTATTGAGAAAGTAGTGATCTACATGGATAGTCCCACAACTCAGGTCAACTCTGTCCTAAAAAAAACTAAGTCCTAAGATTGATCAGCTTTACTATCTAATTGCCATATAGTAATCTTGAGACACTGATCCATATGTGAACAGTCAAACTTAACATTAATCTCATTTCATGGGAAACCTTTTCAAACGAGTAAGTATTAACCTCTACTCAGTAAAAGAGTCTTCACTATCTCACGTCACTTTAGAAAATGGCATTGGGATCTACCATAAAAATTTTAAGGGGCTGAACAGGCAATGACTTTATAGTCTGCTTTTTTGACAACAAAAAAATACAATATTGTCTTTCAAAACTGCCTCCTTAGAAGAAAAATCTGAGATTACTACATTGGGTTAAGAATTTTTAGAACTCTTCTTTGCTCAGTGTTTTTGAGAGACAGATCATGAACTAAATGGGCACTCTTTCTTCCTCTAAAACACAAATCAATTTCTAACTAAAATCAATATTACTAGTGCCAATGCCCTCCAAGCAAACACCACCAGGAACACACCTGCAGTTGAATGAGGTGGGATTACTACTGTACTCGTGGCTCTGAGGGAGAACACAGGGAACCATGGGGTGTCTCAATAACAGGGTGTTTGAAAGAACCAATATAGGGTTTGGGCTCTAGTTGGGTGATTCAGTGAGGAGTCTAAGCTTGGATACTGTCAGAAAGCGGGGGTAATTCTATAATTAGGTATCTCAATAAACCTTATCTGTGAGTGGGGGGAGGCAAGAATGAGGATAAAGCTACAACTAGTAAACAGCCCTCAATCATTTAGGCCAAAAGACAGGGTATTAGGGATTTTCTAAGTGGTAGGGTAACCTGGTTTTTGTGTGTGTTTAGATAAAATCATGAAAGTGGGCTTGCTTTGTCTCATTTTGTCAGATTTAGAGTAACCTAGCTGGGGTGGTATTCCAAGAGATTGAATAACATGGCCTAACTGTGGGTGCTAAATGTCAGAGGCTGCCTCTTTTTTTCTGCTCAGTAGCTTAAAAATCTATTATCAGATTAGGCTTCAAAAAAACCTTTAGATGTTCACTATTAAAACCAGATCTATCTTTAAAGAACAAAAATGCCATATTTAAGCAAATGCCACCAGTAACTACAAAACAGAAGTCCTAGTTTTGATCAACAAAAGTCAAACTCTTCTTGTTATTTCTGGTATGTTTGTTTGAAAGCTATCTCAATATTGTTGTATTGTTTGATCCATATGTTTGAAACATACCTTAAAGTTGTGATTTTGGAAGTTTTAAATCTAATTTTCACAAAATACTACTGAATTATTTTTTCAAACCCTCTGAACACCATCTCAGTTGACAGTCCTGAGAAACAGGAAAGAGATTTCAGCAACATCGGTGGCCCTTCTTACCAGTTGAGAGTCTGATGAAGGAAAAATCTTGAGTTTTGTACCATTTTCTTTGATCTCACTCATCAGTTCAGTAAGAATGTAAGACTGTGCCAAGTTCTAAAAGAAAACAAAAGTAAAGTCTGCCAGTTCAGGTATACTATGCCTCTGATTTTATGGAATAAATTACTCACCCAAAGTTTCAAATTTGGTCTAGTATAGCAAAATATTTTTAAGTTAAAAAATTGAATATATTTTAATTGAATATATTTTACATTTCATAAATGTCACTATTACTGACAGAGCTGTGATAAAGTACAGAGAAGACATTTAAGATGCACTGTAGAAAAAAGTTTACGTGTGTGTATGACAATGGCTTAAAAGAGCCTAAAACAAACAAAAGAAAACAAATTTCAAGATGAACATGTAGCAACAGAAATTTCTAGATGAACATGTAGCAGTCATTTGACAGTGTATAGGAATGCAAACAAATATAAATTAATTAAAATTATCTTTTACATTTTACAAAGCTTTCTGAAGGCTCTTACCTGCACAACTGCATTAAAAAAACAAGTATTTCCTAAATTTGTAATTCCCTTTACAGATGTTACACAGCTGCCTTTTCTTCCCTTCTTTTTTTCAACTGTTTCACATTTTTCTTCACAAAGTTTTATAATTTTGGAAAATGTACCTAAGTTAGAAAAAAACATAACTGACATGAAATGTAAAATTAAATATATATCATTTGACATAACTTAAATACATTATTTGAAATTAAATAAGATGTCTCTCCTGAATCAATATTCCTAAAGGGCAGGGATACAAACACAAATAAATATCTTGAGTAAAGCAATTAATTTTAATTCATTTTAATGTACACATCTACACCTCACACCACACTGCAGAATAAATTCCAGATGAATAAAAAAATTAAATGCAAAAGAGTGAATTGAAAAGACAAGCACAAAAGATCCAGATCGTGGTTCCTAAATACCATTCCCTACTAAAAGGAATGTAGACCTCTTGAAGAAGAAGCTGATTCTGAACATGGGGAAGCCAAGAGGCAAAATGAGCTTATAACATTATTATTGTGCCTGAAAATAAGGTAGTGCTCACAAAAAAGTGATGAGTATATCAAAATACACAGGAGCCATTTTTAACAGGTTTCCACTGTTCCAATGCGGGGCAATTTGAATATCAAAATAAAAAAGGGCACTAAAGATTATCATTCACTGAACAAAATGAAAGTGAAACTGAATTGATAATTTTAAAAAAGCAACTCACTATATAGTGGCAGTTTTTTCATATTTCTTGCAACTTTTCTGCATTTGAAATTTTCAAATAAAAAGTTAAAAACTTAATAGAATTATAATATAAAAGGTAAAATACCTAAGCATATAGTACATAAGTGCATGTTTTGGGCTTACTAACCTATATAATTAATGCAAATTTGTAAATTATAGTATCATGTTTAATATCAGTCTGAAAATGAAAAATAATTCCTAACATTTATGAACTAACATGATTAATTATATCTATTTAACAGCAGATTACTTTCTGAATCATTATTATTTGAAGTTGGACAGGAAATTCCCAAGTTCTCAATTTTTTTTTGTTTTTAACTGAATGTTCTTTTAAATTCAATTCCTTTCAACCTCAGATTATGTAGTCCTTTACAATTACATTACATAATTTATTCATCTAATACTGACATGCTGCCTTGCACTGCTAATTAACTTCTAAATGTTTGGCAGTTTGCCCCTCCAATCAGATTAATGGAGATTAGGGAATGTCTCCTATGACCATTTTTTTTTTTTCTTCCACAAGGGTGTGATGTTGGGGAGAACATACATTATAAAAATTCAATGTCAATGAAAACCTACAAGAGTAAACAGAAAATACAGTAGACTTATAGCCCTCCATGTCTCTGATGAGCTCTTAAGAAGAAATAAGTTAAGACAGCCCCTCCCCACCCTGCCCTTCTGTACAACAACATTAAGGGAGGTGACCAGGGGTGGAGGTAGCTCTAGTCTCACAACAGGAGCAAGAAACAAACACCATAAAGAAAAACTTGGGTATTGGCAGACTGATGTCAGGCACATGCTGTTGGTTCAAACAAAGCTTGATTTGGCATCTTTGACTTTTGCCCCTCCCCACAAAGGCATGTAGAGATAGGGCTCCAGTATAAAGTGAGATTATTATCACATTTGCTCATAGACTTTTTGTAAGGATTAAACAAGCTGCTATTTGCAAAGTACCTGGCGTGGTAAGCACTACTTGTGTGAAAAACAGTACAGAGAGCCTATCAGAAATCATTATTTGTGCCAAAATCAGTATCTTCACAAGCTAGCCTTCATGTCTGTTGCTTAACTGCTCCTTTTTTTCTCTTTAACCATTTTCTGTACTGAGTTTTTTTCTCAAGTTTATTTCTTATTTCTAATTGGATTTTCTGAATTGTTAATGTGAGTTTTTGCTTTTATATTGACTGTAGTTTTCATAACTTCTTGGCTTTTTAAAATGTGAAACTATCTTATCTCATTGAGAAAAATAAGTTGGTGGTTTCTAAAATGTTTCTATCATTAAACAAATTGATTGTATGGAAAAGATTTTTCTTTCAAGTCTTAACTTTTCTCTTACCCTATGATACAATATTTTTTCATAAACCCTATTACCTGCTTTTCCCCTTTATTCTTTGCTTAAAGACTAAGCAAACAGGTTATTGGATGTCTGTTGTCCACATATTTAAGAGTTATCTTTAAACTCCCAACTCTAGAATTCCAAGTTAACACAGTGAAGAACAAGAAAGATCTCTTCCCCTGTCCTCCAGATATTACAATAAATGATAAGAATTAAACTCTGTACCAGAGTTTTGGAGCAAAAACTAACACAACTAATGGAGAAGGTCACCGAAGTGCAGACACCAAGCATGCAGAAAAGAGAGAGCAATAAAAAGCCAGACATTATTCAAATTTGCAGGTGAATGTATGAGCAAATGAGAAAAAAAACGTCAGTGTTTAAGAAGCACTACACAAACAAGAAGCAGCCCCATAGTGATCCTGGCTGGGGTTGCAAATGAGAGCTGTCCACCTCGGTATTATTATATCTGACATTGCAACTGAAGGCTAGAATTAGCAGGTTTCACTATAGCCATTGCCACTAGATGGTTTCATAGTGATTTGTAAGAGATTTATGATGAAAGATTCATTAAATCCATGCATTATTCTACCTCTCAGCACAGGTTCTTACTCTGATTTTACACTTACAAAACTCAGTCCCCATCAGGTTAAGTAATTTGATGATGGTCATAATGATTATCTTTTAATTATAAATCCATTATTATTTTACCACCTAATTTCTCTTCAATGATTTAGGTACAATGAGAAGAATCATTAAAGAAAGTAGGGTAAGATTCTTACAGGTTTGGGTATATGCAATCCTAAACAAATATGACTCTGCAAAAGTATTTTCTTAACATTCTTAATAAATGTTGCCATAACATTTTTAGCTTATTAACATGAAAACAGAGTGACTAGGAGAACTAAACTATATAGATTATATTAGCTATACAAAAATATATTACAGATATACATTTATTATTCACTTGGGAAAATACTTCCAGAAATAAATATTTTAACTGTATAAGAACAAACAGCATTTTAAATCCACAACACATAAATGATTTATTTATCTATGTACCACATTTCCCATCAGTTTTCAAAACATCTGGGATAGCATTCTAAAGTAAACAATGTTCATAAGACCATCTGGATAAAACTGCAGGCAAAAAGAAAAAAGCATAAACATATGGAAAAACAGATTTTACTCTTCCCTTCAGCAGTAAGGGATGACAAATGTCAAGCCTAGACATATCCACGCTTCACTGTGCGATGCTTTTCAGCACCACCTGGCTCTCCGAGCAGAGCCACCAAATATGGACAGCTCTGCCAGAAAGAACATATCCACAGGCGAGAGCAATAAAAATAGTTCTATCATGGCTAAATAGCCACTTCACACAAGTGGCAAGGATCTATTTGTTGACTTTTACATGTAAGTCTGTGAGAACAGATTCAAAATTAATTATGCTGTTGGACTTGAATATTAAATAGATCAGATAATTTAACAAGAAAATAAAATGACTTTTCTAAGAACTATTTGTTTTATTTAAAGTGCAAGTTTTTCATTTTACTGAATAGCACATTTATAAAATGTGACAGTTCAAATTCAATTGATTTATCAAATATCCATTAAACCACTACCTATATATACTCAACTGCATATGATTTATGACTACAGAATAAGGAATTGATACACAGTGAACAGCACCAAGATATTAAGCCTTAAATCATGATAATATCTTACTAAAACTTTAGAAACCAAGCATACACGTACATTTTCTCACTAAGAAACTCAAATGAAGTTTAAGATTCTAGATTAAAACAAGGGTGTCTCAGAATCAGTCTCTCAATTATTTGACATAAAAACAGGTACACATTTTAGTAAGAAGCAATTTATTACTGATCATTTTGTTTTTAGAGGCAACAAAGCTTTCTCATTCTGGCAGTGATTTTAGATCTTATTTACTTCAAGAACCAAATGCACTAGGGACTACACTTCCAAATGTTTTGAAGTGTAATGAAAAAAAAAAAAAAAACAAAGCTGCTACAGCAATTACAAAAAAGACAAATTATACAAAATTCTGGTTATCATTTGTCTTGTTCTCAAGTTTTACCTGAAGCCATGAAATGCCTTTAATTAGAAAGAACTTCAGTGTTGGAAGATCATTTTATTAAAAGGGATTAACTGTCTCACCTTTGTATTACCAACACTGTCATCAGTCATTGGATTCATGTGATCAAGTAACATAGACACCAGAAGGTAAACAATATCAAGACCATCTGGACAAAACTGGACAAAAGGTAATCTCTGTAGTTTACCTTTAATCCTATAATCTGAGTAGTCAAAGAGCTGCTGACTAACCTGATAAGATTTTGTGCATACTCAGGTCTTGCAAGACAGAAAATTGGTTGAAGCACCAGCAAAGCGCGTGCTTCAACACACACACACACACACACACACACACACACACACACACAAAATTGATGGGTGTGGCAATAATGACATTAAACAACTTCATTATTACCCCAAAACCCCTCAAAACTATAAACAAGGTTAAATATGGAAAAGTGAGTATTCCTCCCAACTGTACCTCTGTATAATCTTTCTGGAGGGTAGTTTAACACGAGTAATTAAAATTTAAGATGTGTTTATAAATTGGCCAAAAGTCTCCCCAAAATTTAACCTATAGAAATAAAAGAGCAAGTATATAGTGATGCATCTTTTCTTATCATGGGAGGAAATTAAAACCAACCAATAGTGGATGTGGTGCCAAGTAATATTAAATGTCTACTTTCTCAAAGGTATAAATATTTGTAAATTTCTTTTGTTAAACCAGAAGGGGAACAATGGTGCTTCCCAAGTTTCCCATAGGTGTAGGGAAGGTAAACATATTTGGTAGTTTGCTTATTCAAAGAAAGAGATCGAGAGAGCATTATCTCCTCTGATAATTGTCTCCATTGCAGAGAGAGGAGGAAATCAGCTAGTTAGTAACAGTAAATTCAAAACTTGGCAGTCTGGCTTCAGACTCTACATACTTAAACACTATGATCTACTATCTGTATAAAGGAGCTGACATGATTAATAAGTGCAATAATTAAGACACTAATGAAATGCTAGTAATGATATGAAAGAAAAGGCCACTACTCAAGCAAAGCAGAATGTACTGGATGACTTTGGCGTGTGTATTTATAGCTTTATTAAAGTTTATAGCAGCATTTCTCAAAGGGTTCCTCAAATGAATTAAGCCCTGATGCTTTAGGCACCCAAGTACACAATTAATTTCTCCCTATGTTTCCAGAAGGTTACTAGTTAGGTGTCATCTTTGGGGGAACTGACAAAATAGTCACTCAGATAATTTTATGTGTTCTGTACTTGAATGATAAATCCCAGATTTAAATCCCTACATGTAACAATATGTTGTTTTTCAAATGTCCAACATCTATTTGTCCCTAACTTCTTTTATACAGGGAAATAACCTTTTTTAGTACTTATTTTTGAAAACGCATATTTCTTAGGCAAACAACTATCACTTTTAAGCAAAACAAAATGTATTACTTTTTAAAAATAGATTAAAGTATTATATTACATTCAAATTGTTACTATAAATGGGCACAATATTATTATTTCTTTTTATCCTCACCCAAGGACATTTTCTTTTCATTGCTTTTAGAGAGAGAGGAAGGGAGAGAGAGAGAAACATCAGTGTAGGAGAGGAACATCAATTGCTTGCCTTCCCGTACCTGACCTGACCAGCAATGGAACACTCAACCTGGGTGTGTGTCCTGACCACATATCGAACCTGAAACCTAATGGTTTACTGGATGATGCTCCAACCAGCTGAGTCACACTGGCCAGGGTAATATTACTTACCTTCAGATACACTGTTTCAGATACCAAACATACCATTTACTTTCTTGCTTCAAAAAAAGAGAGCAAACTTATAGTTAATTCAACCAAAAGAACCAACACAAGTCATGTCTTTTTACACCAAAAGCATAAGCTTAGCCTTATAACAGAATATTAACAGAACTTAACAGAATATTCTATTCTCTCTCTAAGCTCCTTGAAAATGGTATCTCTCCCATCAGTATTAAAATTATAGGCAAAATGTATTGTTTTAGAAAAAAGATGTGGGGTTGTCAATCATCTGTTTAGTTCACAAAACCCAAACCAATATCCAACAATATTACTTCACCAGGAACTCCTGTATTCTATGAGTATTTGTAGAATACTTACATGACATTTACAAGACTATCAAAGTGACAAGTGAGCCTTTCTAAGTATATTGACCACTTTTTAATAATATATACTTCTGGGTGGGTCTCACAAGAAAGTTTTCTTGCTCTTTTTAAACTTTGTGTTATATATCAGGATTTTATTGGTTGTTTTTAGTTTTCTGGTATGTGTTTGAGGGGTAGGATGTGGGGGATTTTTTTTTTTTTTTTTTTAAAGCAAATCCCGGCATCAGATGTGAAATCTACACAGCTGTAAGCATTCTTCTGGGAACCTGCACTGGGGCTCTCTGGACTGCTTAATGCAATTACCTAACCCAGTCATGCAGTATTAATGTAACTGACCCATTTCTACAGCTGAAAAGAAGTTTAATTTTTAAAAAGGAAAAACTTGCTGCCCCATGACTCCTCTACCTTGGAACGAAATAATAATTACCTCACCTGTTTATTCTCAAAATTCCATTAACTCCTAGCTAACCATTAGCCTTAGAAATCTTTATTTGATCATGTAATAGACCCATATTGACATATACAAAGGCATGCCTATCTATCAGCCGCACGATAGTCAAGAGATTTTTCTAAAATACAAAACTAATCACCTACATCTCCATTTAAAAGTAGTGGGTCCTCGCTGCCTACAGGATAAACTCTGAATTTACAAAGGCCTTCTAATATTTGTTCCTACACACCTCTTGAGTCTCACCTGTAACCATTCCCCAGCACCACAAAACAACCATGCAGCTCTGTAAAATTTCCCTGAATATATCAAGCTCCCTCATCAACAAAGCTATTTCCTCTGCTTGGAACACATAACCTCTTCATCTAGCTGATTTCTAGATATCTTTCAGCTCTTGGCTTAGAAAGGTCTTCCTCCAAATAAAATGTTTCTGGCTCTTCCAATCTAGGTTAGACACTACACCAAAGTATTCTCACAGTCCCCTGTACTTACAGCATCACAGCACTATTTAAACAAGCAATTATAATTGTGATTCATCAATATTCTCTACTGGACCAAAAGATCTATAATGGCAGGAACTGAGAAATAGATCTGTCTCATTCACTACTTTATCTCCAATATCTAGCTCAACGTCTGGCTAGAAATGCAAATGTATTAAAAGACTGAATGAATAAATAAAATTTTGATATTAATACTTAGACTTTTGGAGGGGCAGAAATGCAAAGCTTATCTACTTCCCCAGTAAAACCTGGTTACATGCTAGTTCAGGTCAATTCAGCAAGTACTTACTGCTTAGCCACATAGGAACAAAAAAGAATTTAAGCCAGGGTACAATCCTCAAGGAACTAGTTTTACAAATCAGACACACAAACACATGAAAGCTAAAAACAGTGCAAAACCCTGTGGTCTTACATTCTAAGGTATGCTGCACATAAGAAAGGAGATCAGACAAAGGGTTAGGCAAGTGTTCTTGTAGTAGGATTTGAGCTGAGCCGGACAGCAAGGCTGCAGACTTGTAGACGGAAAATAAGAGGTAGAAATGTACTAGAGCAGCAGTTCTGAAAGTGCATCTGGAAACATCTTTCTTTCAAGGTCCTTAAGGTCAGAAGTACTTTATAAATCTAATGTTGTTTCCTTTTTTTACTTTCATTCATTCTCAGTTACACAATGCAGGCTTCCAGAGGCTACATGCCATGTGATACCACAACAAACTGGGTGCAGAAGCAGGTATGAGAATCCAGCTCTTCTCTATCAAGCCAGACATTAAAGAGATTTGTAAAAATGTAAAGCAATGCCACTTATTATGTTTGTGTTATTGTTAAAAAATAGTTCTTTCTTTAAAATGTTATTTGAGTTAACATATTATGAAATTACAACTATTTTTCAGTAAATTAATAGTTTAGTTTTCTTTGTTTTAACTTCTATTATAAGTATTGATATATAACCTACCTAACAAAAAAAGTTCTTCAAGTCCTCAATAAATTTTTAAGAGTCTAATGAACTATTAGGCCAAAAGCTGAGGTTCCCTGAGCTAGTTGTTTTTAAGAGACAGTTGGGGCACCAGCCTAGACTCTCTGAGCAGAGAAGTGGATGCAACTGTACTACACATTTGTTCAGGCACTGCATCATTTAAAACATGTTTAAGGTATAGAGGCAGGCTTTCCTCTCAGTAGAGTTATTTTTACTTAGTGCAAAATATAAAAAGAATCTTTTCAAGTCATTCTTGTTCTTCCACCTAAATACAATACACAGTTTTATATTTTTTGAATTATCATATATAGCTACATAATTGTATCAAGCATTCTTACAAACCTCAATAGCAACCTTTGGTTTTTAAAATATTTGATAAAAATATACTAAAGCCTGCCCTGGCTGGTGTAGCTCAGTGGATTGAGTGCGGGCCTGTGAACCAAAGGATCGCAGTTCGATTCCCAGTCAGGGCACATGCCTGGGTTGCAGGCCAGTTCCCAGCAGGGGATGCACGAGGGGCAACCACACATTGATATTTCTCTCCCTCTCTCCTTCCCTTCCCCTCTAAAGATAAAATAAATTTAAAAAATCTTTAAAAAAATATACTAAAGCCTTATGAAAGAAAGAATATGGCAAATTATTACCCCCAAAACTCACTTCTAGAATGCCAAGGGATCTTATTTTAAATCAAACTTGCCTGACAAATCCTGTAGCTTGGAAAACAAAGATACCCACATTCTGCCCTAGAACTTCTGGAAACCTTGAATTCAGAACTATTGAATTCAGAGCTTTCAAATCTCTCTCTAGATTTGAAAGCTCTGTACACTCTCTAATTCCCTCAAGAACCTTTTCCCCACCATTTCAGGTGCTACCCATAGCTCCCTAAACACAATTAAAGCTTACACAGGTCCTTTCCACCACCTGAAATGATTTCCTCTCTCATGTCCACTTATCTCAAGTTCATCCTTCAGGGATTAGCCTGAAGGCCAACTCATCCTAGATTCCTTCTGAATTCCTTTCAACTGATCATTATATCCCTCTTTGACTATATAAAGGACTTTGTTTAAACATCTCTCAAAATACATATTCTATTATACTTACATTATCATTACTTTTTTATCTCACGGTTTCTCTTAGATCTTAAACTTCTTTGGGGCAGGAACTGTTTTATCTATCTCTGTTTCCAGAACCCCCTTGGAAAGAGGGCAAAAGTGCTGAGGACAATGAGGCTCAGACAAAC
Organism: Anoura caudifer; assembly: GCA_004027475.1. Classification (NCBI taxonomy): domain Eukaryota; kingdom Metazoa; phylum Chordata; class Mammalia; order Chiroptera; family Phyllostomidae; genus Anoura; species Anoura caudifer. Next base: position 15,506 of record PVKU01007344.1, read on the forward strand.
TGTAATCTGCCCCAGGTCACATAGTTAGTGACTGACAAGAAGAGTGGAATTTGAATACCAGAATGCCTGACTCAAAGCCCTTGTTCTTTCTACAATATTATCTCATTCTCCCTACCTTATATTCCTTATGACAATAAATACTCAAGAAATCTGTAAAATTACATGCAATCAGAGTGGCTTTGTTCTTAATCTCAAGGAAACTCTGAGGCAAAAAAATACAGAGAAAATAATTTCTACAACTGCACTTTTGCCACCCTTGGCATCATATCCCTGCCTATCTTATCATGGACAACACATTTAATGTGCAGTTTTCAGGAGACAGCATCGAGACCAACATTTCTATTTCTGAAATAATAAGTATCTATCCCCACCATATTTTTCCTGAGTCTTGATTTGAACACAATTGGAGCTATAACTAGTATAAGAGTAAAATTTCAATAAATGTTTGTTGAATGAATAAGTGTGATAAAATTAATCATTTCTTCTACTGTCCAGGAACCTGAGTTTACTTCCTCTACTTCCTCCTGCAATTGCCTCACCATTACTGTCTCAGAGCCATAGCTAACAAATATAACATATATTGGACTGCAGAAACTATGGCTGACAACAATCCAAATTATATTTGGATATAATTTTTTTTGGTTTCTGATGTCAAGTACTAAGCAGTTCAATTCTTCTCCAAAGACATTTCAAAATTATCATGTCCATTCACTCCCTTCACCTAGTTAATTGAAATCCTGAGGCTTGTACTTCATTCCTGCTACTCTCCCTCATCACAGTTTACTCCATCCACCTTCCCCCAATGCCTCTACTAGTCTCCCCCTTGGCCTACCACCTCCTTTAAGCTCCTTAGTGACTGCCCCACCTTCACTCTTAACCCCCAACAGTCTCTTCTCCATCTAACAATCAGAGTAATATTATAAATCTTATAAATGAAATAACTGCCCTGACCAGTGTGGTTCAGTTGGTTGACTGTCACCTCACAAAATGAAAGATCGCTGGCTCGATTCCAGGTCAGGGCCCACGCCTAAGATGTGAGTTCAGTCCCCAGTAGGGGTGCATATGAGAAGCAACCAATTGCTGTTTCTCTCCCTCTCTTTCTCCCTCTCTTCCCTAAAAATATATATATATAAATAAATAGAATATTATATATAATAAATATATATTTATTAAAATATATTTTATTTGTTTATTTTTAGAGAGAGGGGAAGGGAGGGAGAAGAAGAGGGAGAGAGACATTGATCAGCTGCCTCTCACACTCCCCCAGTTGGGGACCAGGCCCACAACCCAGGCATGTGCACTGACTGAGAATCGAACTGGCAACCTTTTGGTTCGCAGACCAGCACTCAACCCACTGAGCCAAACCTGCCAAGGCTAAAAAAACATTTTTTAAAAAAGATGAAATAACTGTTACTCCCTTGATTAAAATACTTTAATACTTCCATTACACTTCTGATAAAATAAAAATTCTTTACCAAGGAATTCCTTGCAGTATCCTTCATGACCTGCCCACCCACCTCTTAATTTCACCTCATCCTAATCTCTCCCAGCAAACCACACTCCAGCCATATTGGTCTTTCTTGATCACTGTGACCAATATGTTATCAATTATCTCTTGCAATCTGTTCCTTTCCTTTTTAGCACTTATCGAAAGTTATATATTTGCTTATTTTTTGTCTGTTTTCCCACTATACTCTAAACCCCAAAAGGGCAAGATATAATGTCTTTGTTTTACCACTACATATCAAATAAAATATAAAACCTAGCATGTCATAGCAACTTAATATTTTTGAATGAAGAAACTGCTTCCCTATTACTCTTAATTTGTATTAACATGTACTATATATTGCTTACACATAAGATAGATAAAAAGTATCTAATTAATATGTAATACATTACTACTTTATAATAAAGATCTTGGCTGTCCTTTATCCCATGCTCCTGAGAAGTACTCACTAAATCCTTGGATATCCAGAGTAGCTGAAGTATCCTTTCAATTCATGTTGGGCCCCTCAGACCACACTTGATAGTTTGTGTTAACAAAGTTAACAAAGTGTCTTTTATATTCATTGTGGCTGCCTAGACAGTTTATGCTAATGAAATGACTCGGGATGGGAGCCAGGCATGACATAAAGACCATACGTGTGATTAGAGGGCTGGGGTACTGGAGACTGAGTTAAATCATGCGGCAATGCTTATGGAACAAAACCCCAATAAAAACGCAGGACATCAAAGCTCCAGTGAGCTTCCCTGGTTAGTAACACTTTGTATATTGTTACGCATCAGCGTGCCAGGATGGTGATCCATCCTGACCCCACAGGAAGAAGATTCAGAAGCTGCATTTTTGGGACCTTCCCAGACCCACTCTATGTCTGTCTGTCTGTCTTTCTGTCTCTCTCTCTCTCTTCCCCCCCCCGCCCCCTCTCTCTTTGGCTAGTCCTGATTTGTATCTCTCTCTCTGTTTCTCTTTCTCTTTTTTTTTGCTATAATAAAACTGTAATTGTAAGGTTAGCACTTTCCTGAGTTCTCTGAATCGTTGTAACAAATTATTGAACCAAAAAGGGTAGTAGAAACCCCTGAATCTGTAGCCAGTTGTTCAGAAATGTGGGTGGCCTAGGAACCCCTGAGCCTGAGGGTGGTGTGTGAAGTGAGGGCATTTGGTGGGGACACTGAGCCCTCACTCCTTCAGGTTAGCCTAATTCCAGGTAGCGTCAGAACTGTGCTGCCATTACATAACAAATAACACATATCATTTCATAAATATGTGTTAGGTATGGCACAAGTATTTTTACATATATTATGTCTAAATCTTTAGAAAACATCTCAGCCTCACAACAACTGGACATGAAAGAATTGTTATCCTAATTTTTTTAAGTAAGGAAACTAAGGAGTAAAAGACATAGACAGTAAGTAACTCAGGTGGAGCCTAAATTTGACTCAAAAGCCCGTGATGTAGCCCCTACCCTCACCAGCTTCTCATTGCTGGTTATGTGAGCACAACACAGGATAGCTGCCAAAGAATATATAGCATGTGTACTGAGAGGCGGCCTTAAAATCGAAGGCATTCTTTATAAATGTATGAACTCTTTATACCAAATAAAAAATACTACAGTTTAACACAAATTTCTTTAGAAATTGCTTAACTTACTTGTTTGCGTTTTAGAAACATGTTTCTGGAGAAAATCAACTATCTGAACCAAAACCTTCTTATTACAATGCGTTGATAATTTTTCGTCACACTCGTAACACCTGAAAACAAAATTTAAGCAAATATTATGAAAGTATTTTCAATATTTTGTACATCAGGTAATAAAGTTGGTGCTTATCTACTTTTGTATTTAAATTATGGTGAGGCACCAGAAGAGTCTAGACAAATAAGCAGTGGACAGTTCATATAAAACCTCAATATTCAAATTAAGTTTTGGTAGTTTACCCTAAGTGTAATGGAATGCCCTAAGGGATTTTCAAGCAGGAGAGTGATATGATCCCGTTTAAATTCAAAACTATCACTGACTAATGTTAAATTGGAGGGCATCAGGAATCCTAGCAGATGAGGATAGAAAAAGTGGATCAGGAGAAAAATTAACACATTTATCTTATATATTTTCAGGTATCAAATGAATGAATGAGATTTGAAAGATAAGGAATAAGGGAGAGCAAAGTGTCAAAGTAACTGCCATAAGAAGGGAGAAGTGGATGAGGGCATGTCAGTGATTCTCAAACAGGAACAATTTTGTCCCCCACAGGACATCTGACAACATTTTGAGACCATTTTGGTTGTAACACTGGGGAAGCAGCTACTGGCATCCAGTGGGTAGGGAGGCCAAGGATGCTGCTAGACATCCTGTAATATACAGGACAGTCCGCTCACAAAAAGAATTATCAGCCCAAATGACAACAGTACTGAGATGGAGAAGTCCTGGTTCAAAGGTAACGAGACTAGCTGTGGGTTGTAATGTTTACAGTTGGGTGACAGGTACAGAGAAAATCACTATCTATTTGTCTACTATTGCTAAAAGGTTAAAAAAATAAAATAAAATAAAATAAAATAAATGGGAAGAAAATAAGTGCCAGCCTCTGGCTTGAATACTTAAGTGATGGAGGATCCACTTACCAAGGTGGGGAAGACTGGATGAGATCAGTGTTTTATTTTGTTTGTGACTTATTTGGGAAGAAGAGGTTAGAGAACAGTTTTCAAAAACCCACACCTTTTCAGAAAATGACCCTCCACTAAGTTTACTTATTAGTGCATATAGTATTAATAAAGGTTCTTCTATATATTATCATTACCTGTTTCTTTTATCTTCATAAGGCCCAATGATCAAATGAAAACATGTGTTTGAAAGCAATGAAAGTTTTATAAATGTATTATACCAACACTAACTTACATATTCACAGTCTTCTTACGTATAACTCTTAGTGGTCCTAGAATCAATAGCTGTGAACTAGGTCAAATGTTTATTAAGTCAAATATTGTAAACTAGTCAATCATTTACTAAGTGTCTACTCTATCCCTTGTACACAGAAATAGATACATAGATAAATCTGTGTAGGAAATGAGTCACAGAAAACATTCCCAAAACACCTTTTCCATAGGCTATGATGGAATTTAAAAAATTTAAATTACAATTACCAGGTTTACATTATAATACATGCTCAATATATACAGATGTAACTATTGCCAAAAATATTAAAAATATAATTGCTCATTTTCAAAGTATTGAAGTATTAAGAAATTTTTACTGTAATTACAATTTAATGTTTATTTGTTATAAAATATATTGTAATTTTAAGAGTACAAAAATAAAACATAAATAAAAACTGTACAATGACAGTGGATTTGGAGAAAAAAAGGACATCTCAAAATAAGTTAATTCTACTTGTTTCCATTAGAAATAACGAAAAAATTAATCAAGCATACACTACAAGCCAGGCACTGTTCTAAGTGCTTTATGTGTATTTTCTGGTTTAATTCCTCACAACAATAAAAAAAAAGTATTATCATTTTCAAAATAAATATCTTTATAGAAGTATGATATTTTCTTTTTACAGGTGAGGAACATTTTAAAAGCAGTCATTCATATGAGGTCTGTCCAGAAGGTATCCAGCCATGTACTATGAAAACCAGACTTTTACTGAAGAAGATACAAGATACAAGAAACATGGTACATAGAACAATGGCACCTCAGTACCCTTCAAAGCAGGCACCTTGGAACCTCACATAGTTCTCCCAATTGCCATCAGCTGCCTTGTTGTATTTTCCTGAATCTCATAGATGGTCTGAAATCTCTTCCCTTTCAAAGGTGATTTTAGTTTTGGGAAAAGTGAGAAGTTACAGGGTGCCAAATCTGGGCTGTAGTGGGGCTCAGTAACCTGGGTGATTTGATGTTTTGCCAAAAAAAAATCTGCATGAGATGTGATGCATGAACAGGAGCATGGTTGTGATGAAGCTGCCAATCACCAGTTGCCCACAGCTGTTGCCTTTTGAATCATCTGAATAGTTTCCCTGGAGGAATGTTCAAGCTTAATGCAAAATTTGATGCAGATTTGTTGCTCTCCTCAGTCATTTTGAATGAGACCGCCACACAGTACACAGGCTCACTCAACAGCATCTCTCACCCCCACTGACTAGTACAGTGAAGTCGTCATTGTTCACACATGTGCATCCCAGTTCACTCCCCTTGGCTTCCAGGTTACATGGATATCAACAAACCATTCTCATTATATTAGCAACAGCTGGGCTTTTTCCAGACGGACCTTGTATGTTAACTTGAAGTGTGAGTCAGTGCCCCTTAATCTTGGTTACACATGAGAATCACCAATGGAACTTAAAAATACAGGATCCCTGACTTAATAGAGGACCACTGGCACCTATGGGGTTTTAAAATTCCACCTGTGTGACTCTAACTGAAGTCAGAGGTAAGAAACAACTGTCTAATAATAATTAATACCTGTTAAAGCAGTATCAAATCCACAGATCCACAGTCTAGCAATACTTTGTTAGCTGTAATTATCAAATCTATAACATTCCTTTCTTTTTTCAGGTTTTTCCTTAGTTCAGGCTGCCTCTCTTTAATCCAAATTAGAGAAGTTTTCTATTGAAATTGTTAAGCTTTTTAATATTTAAGAATTAGATGAGGGTAAATTAAGAAAAATTAAAAAATTTTAAACTTTTTTTAAAAGAAAAAATAAAAGGGAAAAGAAAATAGCCACGATCTTTAAATTCTATATCAATGCAAGTAACAATTTGAATTTCTTCTTTTAAAAGAGAAATAATTCTCTTGCAATATCCCCAAATGTGATTTAAATTATTTTCATTATAATATAATTCTAACATATCCACTCACAAAACTCAATAAAATCATCACCCTTCTTTTGAAAGCAGTTATATAATTAAATATAAAAACAAAATTACAAAATCAATTAGATTATAACTAGCAATGCTTTTTTTGCTGAAATTAAGTCATGAAATTATCAGACCATTAATATGATCCTAAGAGCTACAACATAAATTCTGACACAAATTGACTTGAGATGGGACTATTCCATCAGCTACCACTCAGTTCTCCCACCACTTTTTCCTATTTCAGTGGTCCTCAAATTGTGTTCCCCAGACCAGCAGGACGGGCAACACCTGGAGACCATAGAGAGGCAATTTCTCAGGCCCTAACCTAAAACTACCAAATCAGAATCTGTAGGCCTGGGACCCAGCGACATATTTTAGTGAACCCTCCCAATGATTCTGAGACACCCCACAGTTTGAGGCCACTGCTTCTTTTAAGACTACAGAGGAATGCTTATTGATCTGCCACAGGAAGTATCATCCCTCACTCCCCTGGCTCCAATGCATACTAAGTTCCCCCTGTTCTTCCTTCCTTCTCCCCAATACTATTACTTGGGACTAACAACAACAAAAACACAAATGCAGCAACCATCCAACCCTGTGGCTGAGTTAAATTATAAGATGATAATCTGTCCTACCGGCCAAAATATCCTGATTTTAGAAACCTGAAATAAAAACAGAAAGTTAAAATATTTTTGTCTTCCAGAAAACTTGAAGACTCCTGAAAATTCATTTATGGAACTCTAGGCATCTAGGAATTCCAATAGAAAACTTCTGTTGTAAAATACACTGAAAACTTTTCAACGGTGTCCACCTAACCACTGAAGTAATGTGGTGTGCTGAGAAGAGACAGGGAGTCAAAAGACTTGTATTAGTGCCTGGATTTTTGTTCTGTAACCACAAAAGGGTAAATGGTATCCAGTGTCCTCATATATAAAGTGAGGGAACCGGACTTGATTCCCAACTGAAGTTACATAGTATTAACAGAATCGCTTAAGAAATTACCTTTTCCTTGAAAAAAATCACCAAACCACTTAACTGATTCAAGTACCTTCCTCCTCTAGAACCCTGGGTCCTGTATTAGAAGTTCATTACAAAAAAACTAGAAGGAATGTTTCCTGACTGCACAAAAAAAAATGTTAATGAAAAGTAGAGGGATGACTAATTTTTTTCTTACTTAAAATCTGTACTCATGTTTTCCATAGGTTGTATTCAGGCTAAAAAACATAAGCTAGCATAATATATTTAATTATTTTACCTATGGAACTAAAAAAAAAAGGATATTTTTATAGTGGGCATAAGTTCAAAATCTAACTTACCATATACTCCATGTGCTCAGACTAATTATAATACAATGAAGCTCTGTTCTCCAACTCTTGAAGTGCTTCAATGAATGCTGGCCTTCTGAGTTTTTACCACATCCCTAAAGATGAGCAGAATACTATTTGTATGATTTACAAATACATTTGTTCTAAATTAACCAAAATATAAAACATACTCAAACTTAAAAAAAAACCCTTACAAATAGAAATAGATAAAGACAGGTCTAGATATGAGAACCATTGCTAGTGGGTTAGATTTCCTTTCAAGTTTTTATAAACCACACTTTCTGAACAAAACATACCCTTTACTTTACCTTAAACATTTCTAAGCTCAGCCTTAGAGAGCTCTACCAAAACATAGAATAAATTTACCTTAAGTTCTAAACATTACTAACAATCAAACTAAAAATAAGCATTAAGGAAAATATTTAAGGCAAACACACATAAAAAACATTTTTCTCACCTGAAAACCACACTTGAGGCACAACCAAATATCAGAAGAAAGTACGGGCTGTCCATCGTAGAATCTTCTTTCTTTCAAACATTCTGAGCAAACTGACCACAGATTCTCAGCTATTGCTTTTTTCACATGATTCACATTGACAGCATGACTTACATGTTGGCAAGTGAAACCTACTGAATGAGACAAAACAAAACTTGAGCATTTTCTTTGCTAAACCAAAATGCTACCATCAGTAAGCAAAGTCAGTGACATTAAAATGCTATAACTGAAAAGCACTGAGATTTAAAAAAATAATAATAACTAAAAAAGTATATATATTGCATGATTCCATTTATAAAACATTTGTGAAATAACATAATTACAGAGTTGGAGAAAAGATTGATGATTGCCAAAGGCTGCAGATGGGGAGAAAGAGTTGGGGCAATAGACAGACATAAATTCCTGAGGGTGATTTAGCAGTCAAGTAGCTTCATTGTGGTGCTTATAGAAAGAAACATGTAATAAAACTGAATAAAGCTATGAATGCATGTGTGTGCACACACAAATGCATGTGTATCTGGTGAAATCTGAATAAGCTCTAAGGATGGCCCCAATGTTAGGTGTCTGGTTCTGATAGTGTACTATAGAAATACAATACTTTAAACCAGGAAAGGTTAGGTAAAGGGTAAATGGGACCCCCTTGTATATTTCTTTGTACCTTCTTGTGAATCTAAAATTAGTGCAAAAATAAAAGTTTAATAAATAAATAAAAGAGATTGTTTATTGAGCAGCTACAATGTGTCTAGCATTTTAAATATATTTTGTTTCTATTAAGATGCACACAGAGCCCTGCCCAGGTGGCTCAGTGGTTGGAGCATGGTGCCATACACCAAAAGGTTACAGGTTTGATCCCTAGTCAGTGCACATGCCTAGGTTTCAGGTTCTCTCCCCAGTCACGGGGTGCATATGGGGGGGGGGCAAACAAATGAAGTTTCCCTCTCACATTGATCTCTCTCTCTCTCTCTCTTTCTCTCTCTCTCAGACAATAAACATATCCTTGGATGAGGATTTAAAATAATAGGCCCAAGAAATGCAACCTTACATCAAAGAATGAGTAATCAAAGAAAAACCAGATGCAAATTCTATGGTAAGATAATATAAGAGAAGGGAAGAAAAGAAATGGAAACTCATGGCTGAGCAATCACTGCCATGAAATAAAAACAGAAAACAGAAGCAAACACTCTGGCATCAGGTGACAAAACACTAGGAAGTGATGGGCAGAGTTCAGGAAAGAAGAGGACAAAAAAAAATAATAAAACTACAAAAGTGAAGGCGAAACTAAAGCCCATAAAGTGACACAGACACTGCTGAACACAACAAAGGATAAAAATAAAAACAGCAAACAAAATGAAAGGAAACAGTTTTAGAGGATTTTAGGAAAAACGTTAATTATGGAAGACAGGCAAAGGAGTTAACATGATAATCAGAATCCCTGAAGAAAATCTTATTAACAGGATAGAATATTTAAAGATAAGATTCAGACTTCCTTCAATACAGCAATCTAGTGATCCTGAAACACTATCTAGGTTAAAACCACGTAAAAACTGAGGTATATTAAAAACATCTTTTTAAATGAAAAGATGAACAAACTGGTAAGAAAGCAAAGAAAATCCTCTAAGTCCATGAGAAACAGGACAACAAAAATAAGCCAATTCTAAATACTTTATAAACTAAACACAATCTCAGTAAAAACACCAACAGCATTTTTTTGGAACTAAACAGCTGATTTTTAAAGTTCACACAGAAAATGGTAAAAATAAAGAGAAAAGAATTTATTAATTAAAAGCATATTGTTTAACCACTATGCTGTACACCTGAAACTAATACAAAATATTGAATGTAAACTGTAATTGAAAAATAAATTTAAAAAATATATTGTTATTTCTTTTCTGCAGCGCGCTTTAGGATGCTAGATGTCAGCTTACCAGCAATGTCATCTGAAGAGTCTTCATCAGGAGGTGCAGGAGGCCTTTTACTTCTTCTGGCTCTCTCAGCTTTGGATGGCTCTTTCACCCGCATCTGTTTCTTACTGAAGAGTTGGCGGGGGGAGGGAGACAGTTTAATCCTCAAAATTAAAATTTTATGCATTTTACTTAATGCATATTAAAATTGATATTACTTCAGTTGTAAATGGTCTACTAAATCAACAGAGGAAGAATAGGGGAGAGTCAGCTAGAACCAAAAAAATCTTTATTAAACCAATATACAAATGACTTTACATTTGACTTTTACAAACTACTCCCTAGATACATGCTGTCTAGGTGAATGAAAAAAACTAAAATTCTGATCAATGGAACAAGTGCTACTGCTGGGTCATGTGTTCCCCTTGCCATTTCTCCTGTCCCACTAGCTAGAAGATAGTAAAAACTGGTAAAGCGACATGCCAAGCATAGTAGAGCCACCCCATCTTTGTTGTATGACCTAGAGCTAGACTTCTGAGAAATAAATTTCTATCTTTTAAAACTATTGTGTTTTCCCACTTTTTTATTATGAAAAATTTTAAACTTTCACAAAAGTTAAAAGAACAGTATTATGAATACCCATATACCATCTAGATTCCACATCTAGAACATTTTGCATGTTTATGTAAATATCAATGTACATATATACATGTATGTATGTTTTTGAAAGTTACAGAGAGTATGTATCTCTTAAGAATAACAATATTCTATATAATCACATCTAAGAAAATTAATAATTCCTTTGTATCAGAGGTGTCAAACTCATTTTCACCCCAGGGTCACATCAGCTTCACAGTTGCCTTCAAAGGGCCAAATGTAATTTTAGGACTGTATAAATGTAAACTACTCCTTAACAGCTAAGCAAGAGCTCCGCGCTGCCACCAGGTAGAAACAAGGTGCTGGGCTGGATAAAACAAGATGGACTTGTGTCCCACAGGCCTTGTGTTTGCCACCTGTGCCTTATATTATCTCATATCCTATCATATCCCAATTTCCTCAGCTGACCCAAAAGTGTTTCCATGCCGATTTTGTAAATTAGAATTCAATCAAGGCTTGTATTTTGTACTGGTTATGTCACTTTAGTACCTTTTAATCTACAACTGTTCTTCCCATCAAAAATGGAGTTAACAGTGCCTTACTTTCCCAAGACACTGGCTTTTTTTTTTTTTTTTTATGATTTTATTTATTTCTTCTTAGAGAGAGGGAAAGGGAGGGAGAAAGAGAGGGAGAGAAACATTGATGTGTGAGAGATACATCAGTCAATTGCCTCTTGCACACCCCTAATTAGGGACCTGGCCTGCAACCCAGGCATGTGTCCTAATGGGGTATTGAACTGGCAATCTTTTTGTTTGCAGGCTGGCACTCAATCCACTGAGCCATACCAGCCAGAGCAAGACACTGACTTTGTTAAGATATGAGGGCAGTGCATGAGTCACCTTGGAGATTTTGCTAAAATGTAGCTTTTGAGTAAATAAGGCTGGCACAAAACCTGAGATTCCACCTGTCTAACAAGATCCCAATGGGAAGACATTGCTGGGGTCCACGGACCAGCTGCGGTCTACACTTTCAGTAGCACATCTGTATAATATTCCATACTGAATTTTACTCTTCCTTTATGGTGTTATTTACCTCTTTCTCTTATATTTCTAGAAACTCAGTTAATTCTAAAGATTTTAGATACAAGTAAGCATTTTTAATATATTTTATTGATTATGCTATTAGAGGTGTCCCACTTCTCCCCCATCATCCCCCTCCACCCTGCACACCCCCTCCCACCCACATTCCCCCCCATTTAGTTCATGTCCATGGGTCATAAGTTCTTTAGCTTCTACATTTCCCATACTATTCTTGCCCTACCCCTGTCTATTTTCTACCCACCATCTGTGCTACTTATTCTCTGTACCTTTTCCCCTCTCTCCTCCTCCCACTCCCCTCTTGATAACCCTCCATGTGATCTCCATTTCTGTGTTTCTGCTCCTGTTCTAGCTATTTGCTTAGTTTGCCTTTGTTTTAGGTGTGGTTGTTAGTATCTGTGAGTTTGCTGTCTTTTTACTGTCCTATTTTTTATCTTCTTTTTCTTAGATAAGTCCCTTTAACATTTCATATAATAAGGGCTTGGTGATGATGAATTCCTTTAACTTGACCTTATCTGAGAAGCACTTTATCTGCCCTTCCATTCTAAACGACAGCTTTGCTGGATAGATCAATCTTGGATATAGGTCCTTGCTTTTCATGACTTGGAGTACTTCTTTCCAGCCCCTTCTTGCCTGGAAGGTCTCTTTTGAGAAATCAGCTGACAGTCTGATGGGAACTCCTTTGTAGGTAACTGTCCCCTTATCCCTTGCTGCTTCTAGAATTCTCTCCTTCATTTTAATCTTGGCTAATGTAATGATGATGTGCCTGGGTGTGTTCCTCCTTGGGTCCAACT
>PVKU01007344.1:28161-89131 GCA_004027475.1 Anoura caudifer
TTTTTTTTTTTTTTTTTTTTTTTTTTTTTTTTTTTTTTTTTTTTTGTCTGGTTGCTGCTGTTGCATAGTAAGGGGCAGAGCCTTAGGTGTTCCCCAGGGCAGGGCAGCCCAGTCACTGGGTTGTGACGCTGGATGTGGGGGTGGGGTCAGAGAGGGAACAATGGCACCTCCTCACACACATCTCTCTCTTCTCTTCTCTTCTCTTCTCTTCTCTTCTCTTCTCTTCTCTTCTCTTCTCTTCTCTTCTCTTTTCTCTCTCTCTCTCTCTCTCTCTCTCTCTCTCTCTCTCTCTCTCTCTCGGATTCCAGTCCCTTTCGCCACTTCCTCTTTGCTTGGATTATCTGCATGCGAATGTGGGACCACCTGGTCAGCCAGCCGCCTTACATGGCTTCACTCAGTCAGCCCATTGCCACCCTGTGCCTGTGCCTGGGGTCCGCTAGCCACTGCCTGTGCACCTAGGGTCTGCTAGCCACTGCCTGCACACCCAGGTCTGCCAACCTCCACTTTTTCCTGTCACGACTCCTCCCCTCTTATCAGTCTGGATGAATGGTTGTCAGATTTCTGTACAGTTCAATTTTCTATCAGTTCTGGTTGTTTTCTTGTTTCTAAATCTTTGTTGTCCTTAATTTTGGTTGGACACAGTGTGTCCACCTATGCCTCCATCTTGGCCTGAAAGTTAAGCATTTTTTTAAACCACTACAGAGACTTTGGAGTCTCTATAAAAGTAGTTCAGCACCCTGACTGGTGTGGTTCAATGGATTGAGTGCAGCCTTTGAACTGAAAGGTCACTGGTTCAATTCCCAGTCAAGCCACATGCCTGAGTTGTGGGCCAGGTCCCCACTTGGGAGTGTGCAAGAGGCAACAGATCTATGTATTTCTCACACATAAATGTTTCTCTCCCTCTCTTTCTCTCTCCCCCTTGCCCTCTCTCTAAAAAATAAATAAATAAAACCTTAAAAATATATATATATAAAAGTAGCTTAGCCTAAATTCTACCTAATATCACCCTGCTCTATAGGTAAGCTACACTGTCATTTTCATGGTTATTTGTTTATTTGCTCTTATTGATCAAGGTGGTAGAATCTTTCACTTCAGTAATAAATTCTGAATCTTAATTTAATCATACCATGCCCCAAATAAGGGAGCCTTTGAATTTACCATTTTATGAGTCATTTCCACGGACTCATCATATTGAACAGAGCCACAACAAATTAAGGCCTTTAGAGTCACAAGGCCTTCACATTTCCTTGAGCACCATGTTGTTTCTGAATTCCTTCTCCCTCCAACCTTCCCCATCCACTTAGCCCTACAGTTCCACCTTGCAAAATCAGTAATTCAAGTCTTCCATTCTCTGATCACAACTTCAACTTCTTCCAGTTTTCTTGACTCCTACTCATTGTTAGTGCCCAGGCTGACAAGAGGCTGCATCTCAACAAGTGCTTCCATGATCACTACAGCATGGCAGGGAAACGGGGGTGTGGCAGATGGGAGTGCTAATTCTTTAAGCGTCATTTGGAAGTGACACCTGTCATGCCTGCTCATATTTCAGTGGCCAAAACAAGTCATACAGTCACATCTAATTTCAAGTAGACATGGGACAGGGGGTGTTAGGGTATGTAGAAAGATTTCAGCCTTATTGTGTACACAGGAGGAACAGAATATGTGTGTATAGCCTGAATGAGTATATCACCCCTCTAACAGAACCCCAATCCTAGATGAACCCAATTAACCACTTTCCCGATGTCTGCATCCAAACAGGCTGGAGAAAGTCTTGTAGACTTTCTCCACGTGGAGTAGGTCCACTAAATTCATACACAATCTCAAATAGATCAAGTAATCCCATTATCTACTATAGCTGGTCAACTTACCTTCACCTCACATAGCCATTTGAAACCTTTTTCACTCTCCCAAACCTCCAACTCCCCTATCTCCATACTCCTTAAAATACAATCTAGTTTTCTACTTTACTGAAAGAGACATAATCAGATGAGAAATCTGATCTTTCCCGCTCCAAACTTACATACTTAACCTCCAACTATTTTAACTTGAGTCCTGAAAAGAGACAGATGTAACTAAAAGAATCCAGGGGTGAAAATGGCTCATAAGAAACTGGTCATATTTTTTCCCAACTGCACAGATAAACTCTTGATAAAGAAGAGCATTAACACATAGATAACGCTTGCAGAATTTTTTTTTTTTTAAAGAAGAACCAGGTATTTGACCTAGAATCTGTAAAAGATCTGGGCCTTTTTTCAAATACATCGACTCAAACTTAACTTGGCAATGTCAAGTCAATTTCCAGTGGTTTTTCTGACATATACAATATGTCTAAACACACAGAATTATTTTGGACAGTAACCCACTGTTTAGCAATCATGGTTCTGTGTAGGTTTCTTTTTCAGTTTCCCTTTAAAGCAAAAAGAAACAAGTCCAATTATTACAGCTTCAAATATTTTCTATCATCAACAGTGTCTGGGGAGTTCCAAGACCACTCTCACATTTGGAGATTCACTAGGACTCAAAAAAAAAAAAAAAGAAAATGCTCAGCATATAGTTAGTTGCACTATTAGGGAACGTTTTTTACTACAATGCAGTATGAACACACAGCCCGATCATAATGGAAAAAAACACAGGTGAAATCTACCATTTGCAGGCTTCCTTAACATTCTCTCCCTCTCGGAAGGGGTCAAATCGACCAATGCCCCTGTACAATGTTTTTGGCCAGGGAAGCTCGTTATAGATTCTCAGGCCCAGAATTTTTAAGGGAACTGGTAACTTCAGCACAAACCATACTGCTCCCAAATGTCAAACAGGGGCTAACCTTGCAAGTAGCCTTTTTAAAAATAGCAATCTCCAGCCTACCATGCACTTTTCAGCACAAATACTTCTGACCATTTTTCTCGTGGGATCTTCCAGCTAAAGTTTCTAGTTTTCAACTTCAGCATTACTCTAACATGTCTGTTATGTAATGTAGCATGTACAACTAAGTTGATGAAAAATGTTTAATTTCTTAAAGCAGTTTATGCACACAAAAGCCCATATTCTTAAAAAAAAAAAAAAAAAAAAACCAAACCTTTTGTTTTCCTACTCTTGGGCAATTACTTTCAGTGGTGGGGAGAGTGAGGGGGGATTGGGACACAGCTCTCCTTTTACATACTAGACTCAAAAAGATGAACACACCTACATCGTTGTACTGAGCATCACACTCGGTTCTAAGCACTTCGAAAGTACTAAGCCCACTTAATCCTCACAACCACCTTATGAGATAGGTTACTATTACTTTCTTATTTTACAGTTGAAGAACCTGAGACACACAGAGGCTGAGAGACGTGCAAGCGTCCCTGAGCCAGGAAGCGGTGGTGGGGATCTGGACCCAGACAGCCTGTCTCCAGGGCTTCCCATGCTGCACAGTGCTGCCAGAAGCCCTTGGTTAGACACGAGCCCTCAGGTCACTAAAAAAACATCCCAAGTTTCTTTAGAGGAAATGCGTTACTGAGGAGAGAGCGCCGGAGGGAGACGGATAGGAGTCCCGCAGCCGCACACCTTGGCCGAAGTGAGGCGGGGACACCGCCCCTCCGCGGGGGTAGGGCGAGGCGCTCCTTCCCCAGCTTCCTCCGCCGCCGCCCTGACACCGGCCGGCCACGATCACGCGGCCCTAGGTGACCGCCTGGCTCCCCCAAGGATCGGGAACACTGGAGGGTGTGGAGGCCTCTCTCCCAGGCGCATCACCCCACTTGGGGCTGGGGTCGCGAAAACCAAGACCGAGAAACTGTGCGACCCCAGCACCGAGCCCCCAACTCACCCCGCGGGGCCGAGCCTCTGCGTCTACACCAGAAGAGACTGCGCCTGCGTGGCCGTCCCTCCGGATGGCAGGGGCGGGGCCTTGTGTGACAGCCGGGACTTCTGGGTGGGCTGGGCGGCCCCTGGGGGGGCGGTGCTCCTGGAGTGGGGCGTGGTCTGCTCTCATCTACATCTAGGTGGGCGGAGCCCGGTAAGCGCAGTACAGTAGGCGCCCCAGAATCTTAAAATAATAGCGGTGGGCTCCCAGTTGGATTCGAATAGTAGCCTGGAGTGCAGAGCTCTGGTCTTCCCGTTGTCGGGATTAAGCCTCACTTGTTGCCGGGCGCCTTCCGGGACAGCCTCCTACTTCCCTCCATCACACACTTCCGTACAATAAAGTCACGTCTGACAGCCACCATACATCGCTTTGCTTTTTTCATTACCATTGCCTTATCTTTCTCGCTTCCTTGCTGGACAGGAAATGTCGTGATCTACACCTATACCTCTTGGAATTTTGATAATCCCTTCAGGTGGTCTGCACATTGCACCTGCTTAGTAAAAGTAGATGGTTTGAATACATTTTGATTGAACTGAGGCAGGAAAATTAGCTTAGGGGATAGAGGGCCCCCTCCCCAAGGTTCTACTCCTCCCCTGCTCTTCTAGGTTAGGGCACTGTGGGTGTGGCGGGTGTACACACCTGTCCCTCTACTGCCCCCCTCCTAATTTCCTGGGGTAAGAAATATTTGATACAAAAGAAAACCAGTCTCAGCCAGAGTTAGCAGCCACGTTGAACTGCATCATAGTTTTCAGGTCGCTCTGTGCTCCAGACAGCCACCCTCCAGAAAGGAGGGACTGAGACTGGCTGCACGACGAACCCGTCCCAGCGTCGGATACCACCAGCCACCCCCACCCGCTCCCCTTGCCCATAGCTGATAGAAAGAAACCTCCACCCAGACCACTTGGTAGGACTCACTTCCTGAGTTCGCCCGTGCTCCCGTCCTTCTTGAGTGTGTACTGTCACCTTAATAAATTTGCTGTGCTTTGCTGAATCTGTCCCGATCTTGATTTTTTTCCTGCGTGGTGACAAGAATTTGAACACTGTCACTGGGATGTGGCCTCCCTTGGCCTCCCTGTGAGCACTTAGGCATCAGAATGACATGCAAACATCAACGCTAGTTATGGGTAAACTCTTTAAGTCTTGCAATCTTTCAAACTTCTTCAGATTTGGCCTTATGGATAGTGCCTTGGTTTACGAGTCAAAAGATACCAGAGGTAAGCCAAAAATATATGACTTTTCCTTAAAAACTCTAATTCATTTCTTATGCAGTAGTTAAAATTATTTCCATGTAGAGAACTTGACTAAGAAGATTACTAAATATTTATATTTTGTGTATGGGAGCCATTTATTCCACAAATATAACCAAATACATATGCCAGTCACTGTGTTAGGTACAGGGATATAGAACTATGTTTTGCAGTAAGGAAATTTTCTCCCCCAGGGAAAAGAAAATATTCCCCAATAAATATAGGTCGTGTTGTGTTGTAATTTTGAAGTCTAAATGGTCTACTTCATAAATTAATAGTTTTCATTTATTTTAATATCAGATCTGAAACAGAACATGGAAGGGAAAAAGACATTCAAACTTGAACAAATCTAAATAATTTGCATATAATATTGCAATACAGTATGAGCTTTTTTGGAAAGTACATGTTGGTATCAAATTTACACCTAAAAAGGGGGAGCTGAATTAGAATATGGAATTTTAGCTTCTCAGCCTCATAAAAACAAATTTAGGGAGTATGCAAACAACCATACAAAAAAAAACAACAACCATACAATACCTAATTTTTTCTTAGAAATAACAAAATTCCAAAGCTATCTTTATTTCCAGCAGATGCAATCTTAACATAACCAAAATCTCCAGAGATTGCAATTGTCATTCCAAAACTTGGAATGAGTTAGAGAAAATTGTCTAACGCTAAGTTTTTATTTCTGATATCCTTTAAATTATTTATCTTTTTACTTAATTGAAAGTAAAATTTACTTCTGAAAGAAAGGAAATAATTTTTAAATAATACCCAGTACCCAGTAAATATATTTTCAGCATTATTGCAAAGACATTATGACAAAACATAAATAAAAATGCAAATTTGTATAAAATCAGCTGGTTATATATTTCAAAAAATAAGTCCTTGTTTGAAAATACTGATTCATATCAACTTAGCATTAGTAGACCTCTCCCAGAAAGTTAAATGATTTCTTTCCCTTTCATCGCACTAAAAACTTTGCTGACTCTCTCTGAAGCAAGAACTTAGACACTTATCTGAGGAGCAATCTCTTTTGACAAGATCTTTTTGCTCTAACCACACTTAAATAAACCAAGTTTGGCACAGTGCTAGGTATGAGGCGACACATTCACCTTTTCAGGAAAAAAAAATCTTACAGAAACATATTTCTCAAATAATTAGTCATGAACATTGGAAAATATTGTTTAGTAACACATGTTCTCACCAAAGCATAAATCATTAAACATGATTCATGGAGGCCATGAACATTGTTTGCATGTCTGTGTCATACAACCTATGGTTTATAACACATATTCAGGATAGCTTGGGGATACCATGAAGAGTACATGAATCTGCAACAGATAATGATACCTTGGTTGAAAGTTAATCTACAAAATAGATTACACAGAGACTATGGCTAAGCTTCAAATTGTAACTGAAATGCAGGTCCAGCTGCCTGCCACTACAAAAGCCAATATTGGAGAGGCAGTTGCTGGTGTAAAGGAGAGTGATTTAATTTCAGGTGCTCGCCACTTCAAAGTTGGGGTACTCATGTCTTAAAGCCCACCTCCCCATTTCAGTGGAGGCAGCGGTTTTTTATATGGAGGAAGAGGGGAGCAAAACAAAGAGATCAAGGGAGAGGGTTGAAAAGTTCTCTACACGCAGACTAGCACAGTCCATTCTGATAAAGCAAATGATGGTCTGGTGTGCATCATCCTGGTTTAGTCATCCTGGCTTCACATCATCCTGGCTCCATGGGCAAAAGTCAGCGAATCTTCTGTAGCTGGGATGCTTGAAGGTCAGAGTTTGTATATTTCGGAAGTAGTACCTAGGATTCTTACACAAACATCTACAAGCTACATATTAATCAGAGTCAGCACTTACAGAAACAATGTCAAAAGAATGGTGGGGTGGGTTATAATTTCCCACTGTTACATTTTCCACTGTCACAAAATTATTTGGAAAACACAATTGTAAGTGATGTCATTGGTATAGAAATCTGAAGTGATTTTATTAAGTATTAAATTATTGAAAACTGAACAATTTAAAATGCATGCTTAATGAAATTATGCCCTGGACACATACTTTAATAATGTCATTTAGAAAATAATTTTTAAATTTCCCACTGTGAGTGAATTTACAATTAAATATAGCTTTTATTGTGCTTAGAAACCAAGTTGAGAATAAATTAAAAACAAGGTAATAAGAAACTTTATGTGATAGGCTGAATAATGTCCCCCGCAAGGTGTTCCAATTCCCAAAACCTGTGAATATATTACCTGACTTGGCAAAAGGATTTAGCAGATAGGACTAAATTAAGAATCTTGACATGAGAGATTATCCTGGATTATCCTAATGGTCCCTGTATAATCACAAAGCTCCTTATAAAAGGGAGGCAAGAGGATCAGAGGGAAAAGGGGGGATGTGACATCAGAAGCAGATCAAAGTTAGAGAGGGATTTGAAGATGCTAAACTGCTGGCTTTGAAGATGGGGAAGGGAACTGCTAGCCAAGGAAAGCGGGCAGCCTCTAGTAGATGGGAAAGGTAATTTAAAAAATTCTCTCCCAAAGCCTTCAGAAGGAACACAGGCTTGATGACACTGTAATTTTAGCCAGATGAGACTTCTGACCTACAGAACTGTACATAATAAATTTGTATTGTTTTAAGCCAGTAAACTTATAGGTAATGTGTCAGAGTAGCAGTTGGCGACTACCACATTTTAAAAAAATAATTGCACCTCATCCTGACAAAGTTATCATCAAATGGTGGGGAGAAGATGACAGTGTGAGATTACCCTAATACTGGCATCAGTTGAACTAGTTACTGGAGTTCAGAGCAAGTCTAAGAAGAGCATCCATGTAGTTTGCTTTATTCCAATATATTAGAATCCTATTAAAAAGCAAATTGGAGAAATGGGTTTACTTTAAAGCTTTAAATGTTATCTTTTAGTATATTTACTATGTCCTACTTTTAAACTTTGTCTCTCCTTAATAGGAAAAAAGAAGAAGAAAGAAGAAAGAAGGAGGAAGGAGGGAGGAGGGAGGAGGGAGGAGGGAGGAGGGAGGAGGAGGAGGAGAAGAAGAAGAAAGCCAATCCTTACTTTCTTTCCAAAAGATTTTAAACGTTAAAGCAGGGCAAGTGTCGGTCAGCGATTACGCCTTACCGCACCACCGGGTTCGGCCCGCGCCAGGATGGAGGGCGCCCAAGAGTCCGAAACGGCTCACTCGGCAGCGGGTGGAAGAGGAGGAACGGGAGGAGCCAGAGTTGGAGCAGGGGGAAGAGCCTTGACGGAGCAGGGGGAGAAAGCGGTCACGGTTGGACGCGCTCTAGCGGGTAATGATGCTGCAGAGGTTGCTGTTTGGAAGTGCGCGCCACGTGATCCAAGGGTCCGCGGAGGCTGCGCTGTGGGGTGAGTTTGGCGGTCCCTGGGGAGAGGGAGAGGCCTGACTTCGGGCCCCAGGGAAGGGATGGGGTGGGTTGGGGCCCTTACTTCTTTAGACTTCCAGTTAAAAGTCAAACACAATTCTCTGGGCACCTGGGGATGTAGCGCCCTTCAGTTCTAGTTCCTACAGTTGCCGGGTTATTGGAATCTGAGGCTTCTCTGGCGGGCGCCGGGAGTGGAGTAAACGTTGCTTCGGGAAGCTCGCGTAGGAAGACATTTATAAAGGTATTGGTGCTTGTTTCAGCAATGGAGGTGAATATTCGACTCTGGGAAGCCAACCAGATGGCCAGCTCCTGCCCAGGGGGGACATAATGTCGAGCCCAGCCCGGCAAGTTCCACTTGTGACCCACTAGGAAGCAGCGTTTATAGCTTGATGAAACATTCACCTAGGATTGTAGCGTGTTAAAGCTGTAAAAGTAACACTGCTAATTTTACAGAAGGCTGAAGGGAAGACGGAGCAAAGGTAGTCAGTGGAAACATTAGGTCTAGAACTCTGAGCAAGCTTCCAGTCCTTTCTCTTTACTTTCATGCTGCCTCTCGTTCAGCAACAACTGTCATTCAAGGCCAGGGGACTGGCGTAACGCAGCGGTCTCACCCCCTCCCCTCCCAGGTGTTCATTTTAACTGTCGGTACATCCTCTGTAGTGTGTTGTGCTTTTTTTCTGTGCAGATTCTTTGTTGTTTGTTTTTACTTATGTTCAACAACCATTTATTGAGCGTCTCACCATCCAGGCCTCCTGCTGGGGATACAGCCTCTGCAGTTCTCTTTTCCATTTTGGGGGGAGATAGACAAAAGTAAACAGTCACCACACAGCCCCGTCTAGTGAGACTGCAATGGAAAAAAGAACTGACTCTGCCTAAGATGGAGAAAGTTAGAGAAAAGCTGCCTTTTCATTTTACTATATGAAAATAAACAATAGAATACTGTAAGTCTCCTTTATACACCATCCTACTCTCCTCCCCAGATATAGTTACCAAACCTTCTAAACACTTTTCTGTAAGTATACATAAATAAATGTACACATAAAATACTACATAGATAATATATATAATAAAAATCTGTTATGTCATATTTCATATATATTACTTATATTACATTATGATCTACAGGGCATTTTTTCTGTAACTTTTTCTCACTTAGGTATTCAGAAGCTTTCCATGACAACACATAATAACTCTTAACCATTGCATATATCCATAGTGTGGATTACCACAGTGTATTTATTCAGTCCCCTGTTGATGAACATTTTGGTTTCCAATTTTTTGCTATTATAAAAAGATCTTCAATAATTACCATCACACCCACCTCTTTGTGTATATGTACAAATATTTTACTAGACTAGATACCCAGAAGTGGGGCTGTTGGATCAAAGTGGTGGTAACAAGTGGCATTTAACTGGGTCTTAAAGAAGGGAACAAGTGTACCAAGCAGAGATGAAAGAGAAAGCTATTCCCTTCAGAAGAAACAGTGTGCATAAGTCATGAAGAAAAAGTGAAAGTATGTACTGTGTCAATTATTTAAACCTCACAGCAACTCTAAAAGATTATCCCATTTTACAAGTAATTAAGTCCCAGAGAGCGTACCATATTTTTTGGACTATAAGACTATAAGACCAATTTGGGAGGAAAATGGGGGTGCATCTTACAATACAAATGTAGCTTCCTTGGCTCACTGTGGAGAGGGCAGTGGAACGGAGTCACAGGTAATTAAATATTTTACCACATCTTTTGCTTCAATTTTTTTTTTCCTATTTTCCTCTAAAACCTAGGTGTGTCTTATGGGCAGGTGCATCTTATAGTCCTAAAAATACAGTAATCTGTCCAGGGTTACAGAGCTAAGTGGGCAAGCCAGGAATTAAAGCTGGTTTATTGGACTGTAAAAATCCCTGCTCTTACTACTATAAAATGTAGGTGGGGCACATGTATTTTTTTTCCTGTGCTACAATCCATGTTTGTTTAGTATGTTTGGTACATTTCAAGGTAATTAATTATGTCTGGTAAATATTGATATCTGGGTAATAATAAGCTTTGATGTAAAGGTGTTTTACTATTTACCACTTTCTTGGCAAAAAAATTTTTTTAAATTATAGATTTATAGAAATTCTACTTGGATGGCATCTTGGAAATAGTATAACATTTATTTTAAAGATCAGGAACTTAGGTTCAATAAAAACAAATTTAAGAGATTGAGAATCATAGCTCAAACAGCTAGACAAGTGGCACAACACCACATGCGCACTACAGTCCCCTTTTTGCTCAAGCTCTGTGCTTCACAGAAGGCTCCTATGTTCATCTGTTCCTTATGTAAATGAAAGGAGAATATACTGAGTTTTTCTCTGTTTTTAAAGCTAGGATTTCTTGGCCTATGAACTTTCAAAGTCGTTCCATGAGGTACTGATTTCACCCCATAACCAGTAAGTCCACAAGTGATACCTACAGTACCAGAGTTAACTATGATACATGTAGGAAGGTCAGGTACCCTCCTGTCCCTCACAACCACTTAAATTCAAGGGTGACCGAAGTTGGAAGAACAAGAACAATGAGTTAAGAGAGCAAAGGTGGTGTTAGGAGTCTCCTATGAGGATCAGGTTATCAGATCAATACACTCACCCCAGCCCTGTCTCCATTGACCTGTGGCTATTTCATAGTGGACATCAGGGTGAAGGTACTGGTGGTTAGAACAGGTCTGATGCCTCAGAGGTAGGATTTTACTTTCCACTATTTATTTATTTAAAGATTTTATGTATTGTATTTTTAGAGAAGGGAAAGGAGGGAGTAAGAGAGGGAGAGAAACATCAAAGTGTGGTTGCCTCTCACATGCCCCCCTATTGGAGACCTGGCCAGCAACCCAAGCATGCTCCTTGACCAGGAATCGAACTGGCAACCCTTTGGTTCGCAGGCCAGCACTCAGTCCACTGAGCCATACTAGCCAGGACCATTTTCTGCTTTTTTAAAATATATATAATGGTGACAATTCCTTTATTTTTAAAAATTTTATTCAGTTTATTTAAACTAAAAAAAAGTTCACTCGTTTTTCCTCCCCTCTTCCTACCCCCAGTAGTTGAAGCCCCACCCACATCTGGCAAATACCAATCTGTTCTTCGTATCTATGAGTTTTTTACATACATTTTTAAAGATTTCACATATGAGACATCATCTAATACTTGTTTTTCTCTTTCTGACTTATTTCACTTAGCATAATGCCCTCGAGGTCTATCCATGTTGTCACAAATGGCAAGATTTTGTTCCTTTTTTATGACTGGGTAATATTCCATTATATGTATGTACCACAATTTCTTTATTCATTTATATATTGATGGACACTTCTTGGCTATTGTAAGGAATGCTACAGTGAAATGCAGGTGAATATATCTTTGAATTAGTGTCTTTGTTTTCTTTGGATAAATACCCAGAGTGGAAGTGCTGACTACAGTAGATGAAACAGTCCTTCAAAGCTGGAAGGAGTGGCTTTGTCATTCAACCTTGTCATTCAACACTACCTTAGCTCTTGGTTGTCTCTCAAAACTTTGTGCTTGCCCAAGCCACCCATTATGTCTTTAATAGCATAGCTGAGGATATGCCAAGACCTGTCAGTGTCCCAAAGGGGTGGATCTCAGGCTCACTGCATCCCAGACCATCAGCTTTTAAAATATGCAAGTGTATACAGTCATGTGGGACTGAAAGTGTAAGCCCCACTGGCCACAAGAGCCATACAGTCTGGAGGTGTACTGTTGGTGGCAGTCACCGAAAGCAGGACTTAACATACTTGTGACGTAGCTGGAGGGTAGGGAAATTGAGGCAGAGGAGGAATGAGGTTTGATAAATTATGCTGTTAAGGTGGATTGAAAGGCTTGGACTGTATCCTGTACTAAGGAGTTGGGACTGTAATATAATGTGGACTGTCCTGTAATGTAGGCTGTAGGGAGAACCCAGATAGGGTTAGATTTACTGGTATGGAAGTAGCAAAATTAGAGTCTATTGAAAGATTAGGCTGAAAAAGGTAAAAATCAGGTACAGTGTATATTACTCTTGAAATCCTCAAGAGAACTATACATGATCTTTGAGTAAATCCCAAATACCCAGTTTTTCTTCAGGATAGGAACAGATCACTGTTTCTTTAGTTAAGCACCAGATAAAGTGGTTGATTTACAATTGGAGGCCTGGTATAGCTTTAAAGAAAGAATTAATTTGGAGTAGAGGCTCATACCAAGAGAGGCCTGGAGGAGCTGAGACTGGTTAAGGAAACATGCTTGCTTCAGGCTTTGGCTTAGTAGGGAAAGGTAAGGAAATCATCCCTGTTCTTCCCAGCACCCTTGGGAAGAACAGTATAGGTGAATTAGAGAAAGTTAAATGTTAGTTTTAACAAGAAAAATACAACTATCTTTTCCTTAGTTACACAGGCTACATTCTGCAATTATGTTTCCCATCGGCTAAATGCCACAATCTTGAGTTTAACATAATTTTTTAAATTACCATACTTTTCTAGTTCCTAACAGTGAGCAATAGTTAACAAGCATGAATTCAGCCTGCTGGCCCTTTATATTCTGGTAATCCACAAAACAGCTAGTTGAAAGAAAGAGTTTGATTCCAGGTGTTTTAGGATCTAATCTTGACAAAAAATGAGCCACCTTTTTGAAATCTGAAGAGGATGAGAAAGCCTATATTTTTATTTTTAAAATTTACTTATTATGGTAAAATATATATAACATAAAATTTATCATTTTGATCATTTTTGAGTGTACAATTCAATAGCATTATTTATGTTCACAATGTCATGCAATCATCAGCACTATGTCTAAAAATTTTCATCATCCCTAACAGAAACTCTGTACCTATTAAGCAGTAACTCCCTATCCTCCCTCCAGTGCTCTGGTAACCTCTAACCCATTTTCTCTTTCTATGAATTTAACCGGTTCTAGGTGTGTCATGTAAGTAGAATCATAAAATATTATCCCTTTTGTGTCTGGCTTATTTCACTCAACCTGTTTTCAACGTTGTAGTTTCATCTTGTGGTATGTGTCTGAACTTTATTCCTTTTTATGGCTGAATAATATCCTAATATCCTATTGTAGGATAAATATCCTATTTATCCTATTGTAACATGCCATATTTTCAAATCCACTCATCTATTGATAAACACTTGGGTTGTATCCACCTTTTGGCTAATGTAAATAATGCTGCTATGAGCATCGGTATATAAGTATCTATCTGGATCCCCATTTTCAAGTCTTTTGGGCACATACCTTGCTATATAACAAGCTATGTTTGGGTCAGTGATGACCTGAATATATGCATATATGATAGTCCCATGAGATTAGAATGGAGCTGAAAAATTTCTGTCTCCTAGTGATGGTTCAGCGCCTGACTTTAAGGAATTGCCAAGGATAAGAAGGTTGCAAAAATCAACAAGGCTGTGGTTGAGAAGGCAAACAACTTTAACTTGGGTGTAGATGAGGAATGGATTGATGAGTTGTTGGAACTAGAACATGAATGCATAGCTGAAGAGGCAAGAGAAAAGGAAACTGCAGGAGAAGAAAAAGAAGAACCACCCACAAAAAATCCACAGTGAAGGATTCAGCAGAAGCTTTGCAGACCTCAACAAGCTCCTTAAAAAGTTTGAAAACATGGACACCAACACCAAAAGGTTTTCATTAACAGAAAAGAATGTTCATGTTGCATTATCTGCTTTAAAAGAAAATCTATAATGAAAAAGTACACCAAGCAAACCACCATGTGCATATTTCTGAAAAAGTGACACCTCAAGAAAAGCCTCAGGCAGGACTTTCGGGAGGTGTTCCAGAGGAAGGCATTGTTATCACAGGGGATGACAGTTCCCTGTGTGTTATTGTCCCTGAAGACCTTCCAGTAGGACAAGATGAGAAGGTAGAAGACAATGATATTGATGATCCTGACCCTCTGTAGGTCCAGGCTAATGTGTATTTGTGTCTTAGTTTTTAACAACAACAAAAAAGTTTAAAAAGTAAAAAAAAGTAAAAAAATAAGTAAATATGTTTAAATAAATAAAGCTTATACAATAAGGACATGAAAATATTTTTGTACAGCTGTACAATGTGCTTGTTTTAAGCTAAGTGTTATTACAGAAAAAGTCAAAAAGTTAAAAAATCAAAAAGTTTATAAAGTAAAAAGGTTACATGTGGCAACCTAAGGCTAGTTAATTATTGGGGGAAGAATTGATAAGTAAACTCAGTGTAGCCTAAGTGTACAGTGTTTATGAAGTCTACAGTAGTACACAGTGGTGTCCTAGGCCTTCACAGTCACTGACCACTCACTCACCGACCCAGAGCAACTTCCAGTCCTGCAAGCTCCATTCATGGTAAGTGCCCTACAGGTGTACCATGTTTTATCTTTTATACCATAATTGTATAGTACCATTTCTATGTTTAGATACATGTTTAGATACTCAAATATTCACCCTTGTGTTACACTTGCCAATAGCATTCAGTGCGGTAACTTGGGCACAGGTCTGTAGCCTAGGAGCAACAGTCTGTACCTGCAGCCTAGGTGTGTAGTAGGCTCTGCCAGCCAGGTTTGTGTTAAGTGCAGTCTGTCATATCCACACAAAGACGAAATCACGTAGTGATGCATTCCTAGAACATCTCCCACTGTTGAGTGGCACATAACCATATAATTTCCCATAAATTTGAAATATTACTGTTATCAGTAATATTACTGATACTGAATTACCATAGATGGTACACTGTGAGTCTGTTTCTGGACTTAGATCTTTGAAACTCCTTATGTCAGTTTTACACTACTTTACACAGGTTCACGTTATATTTAATATTTCAAGCATTTGAAACATTATTTACCTTATAGTGGTCATTTTGTAGTGACATATGAACACTAACTTTGCTTTTAATTAAAATTTGTGTTTCCTTTCACTTTTTAAAATATAATTTTGGACCTATAGAAAAGTTGCAAAAGTAAAATAGTTTCCTTTATTTTTACCCAACTTCTTCCTATAAACATCTTACCTGGTACAATTATCGAAACCAGGAAATTAATTTTGACATAATACCATTAACCAATCCAGAGACCTAATTTAACTTCCCTGAGTCTTCTGCCCTGGCTGGTGTGGCTAAGCAGTTGAGCACTGGCCTGCAAACAGAAGGTCACCAGTTGGAATCCAGTCAGGGCACATGCCTGAGTTGCAGGTCAGGTCCCTGGTTGTGGGCCTGTGAGAGGCAACCAATTGTTGTTTCTCTCCCCCTTTTTCTCCCTCCCTCCCCCTCTCTCTAAAAAATACATAGAATTAAAACAAAAAACAAACCATCATCTTTCTCACTGATGCCTCTTATAGTCCCAGACCCAATCCAAGATCCTACATTTGTATGAAGTTGTTATGGCTCCTTTGCTTCAATCTGTGACAGTTCCACAGTCTTTGTCTTTCATGACTGACACTTGTTTTTTAGTGTATTTACCTTTAGCCTTTACTTATAAAGCATAGATATTTGAAGAGTTAAAATTCCATTGTATATACTTTATTTTTTTAAGGTTTTATTTATTTATTTTTAGAGAGGGGAAGGGAGAGATACACCAATGTGTGCTTGCCTCTGACATGCCCCCTACTGGGGACCTGGCTGGCAACCCAGGCATGTGCCCTAGACTGGGAATCAAACCGGCAATCTTTTGGTTCACAGGCCGGCACTCAACCCACTGAGCCACACCTGTCAGGGCATGACTGACACTTTTAAGAGCACTGGTTATTTTATGGGTTGGTTTGAGATTTTCTTGATTAGATTCAGGGTATGCATTTTTGGCAAGAATACAAAAGAAATGGTGTGCTCTCTTCAGTGCATCATATCAGGGTACATATTGTCAACGTAACTTATTACTAGTGACCTTTGAATAACTGGTTAGTGCTATCTTTCAGGTGTCTCCTTTTGTATAATTGAGGGACACTATCCTGTTTCTCAACATACTTTCATCTACTAACTTTACTATCTATCAATGGTTCTTGCTGCAACAATTATTACCGGGGTGCTTACCGAATGATGATGGTATTTCCATCATTCCATTTATCACTTGAAACAATCCCTTTTCCCCACTCACTTATTCAATTATATACTTAGTATTGACCTGTGGATTTATTTTGTTTTATGGTTATTTACTCATTACCATATTATGTTACCAATTATTTAACAGAAACAGTACCATTAAGTACTTACAAGTGCTTTCAAATGTAAGGTCCTCATATCATATGGCTTATTATCTTTGCTTATAAGGGGAAATGAAATTAAAATTTTCTTAATATTGTAACTTTAGATCATGATAAGATTTATGTATTTGCACAATTCACTCAACAACTGCTTTATGCGTATTTACAAATTCACTCCAATTAAGGGGCTTGGAGAGGGTAGAATGTAGAGCTGGCACAGAGCCAGCCATTAAGCAAGCAGGGCAGGAGACTGGGCTGCATTCTCCTGTTCAGTCAGACTGTGCAAAATGTGTACATAGACTACAGTTTAGTAGAGTTGAAAGAT
The DNA here is from genome assembly GCA_004027475.1 of Anoura caudifer. Lineage (NCBI taxonomy): Eukaryota > Metazoa > Chordata > Mammalia > Chiroptera > Phyllostomidae > Anoura > Anoura caudifer. The sequence goes on from PVKU01007344.1 coordinate 45,174, forward strand.
CAAGTATAGTTAGCTGACTAGAACTGGGGGAAAGTTCCTTCACACTTCTCTTTGCAGATATTAATAGTGATGTCATTTTGAAGGTGCCTATATTATTTATTCTTTCCAGGTTTGAACTCAATAAAAGGAAACTGCCACAATTTTTGTACTGCTGTTTTTAAAGATGTCACTTATAAGGAACTTAAAAACCTCTTGAATTCCAAAAAAATTATGTTAATTGATGTTAGAGAGACATGGGAAATTCTTGAATATGGAAAAATCCCTGGGTCTGTCAATATACCATGTAAGTTACATGTGTCTTAAACTGATTCATTACAAAAAAATTATATATATTCAGCCAATTTTCTGTAGATAAAATTTAATTGAGAGTCTTTACTTTGTTTTTTCAGTGGGTGAGGTAGGTGAAGCTCTACAGATGAACCCAGAAGACTTCAAAGAGAAGTATAATGAAGTGAAGCCATCCAAATCTGATAATCTAGTGTTTTCTTGTGTAGCTGGAGTGAGAAGCAAGAAGGCTCTGGATACAGCAGTATCTCTGGGCTTTAACAGGTACATTGATGAAGCATAAAAATGGATTCAAGAATGTATATTGCAAGGTTTCATATGTACTACGTTTTTGCTGGAATACTGAAGAACTTATAATTACTGTTAGTAATGGCAGTATAGCGAGAGTAAGAGCCTCTCTCTTTTCATACTACTCAAAAGTAACACAATCTTTTAAATAGGCTAAATAGTAGCCTATTTAAATAGCAGCCTAATAATCTTTAAATCTCTAAATAGTATGGTGAGTAGCCACTACATCTCTAAATCTCTAAAGTTCATAAAGTTTCTATCAACTTTGTATTATAAAGCAGGAGAAAATGTTTACAGCACTGTTTGATGTATGTTTTCAGTGCCAAAAACTATGCTGGAGGATGGAAGGAATGGGCATCCTATGAATATTCAGAGAAGAAACAAGGAAACTGAATTTTGGAACACAAGCTGGCTTTTTCCTTGTATATGTGCAACCCAGGACAATGGAATGAGCAAGAGAATAAAAATCTAGCCCTGGCACCACTGGCTAATGGGCAGGGAATTTTGTAGAAGTCGATTGTTTGTTGAATCTTTTTCCCAACTGTAAACTGAGAATACCACTTCCCCCTGCCTACTTGCAAAGGCTATTGAAAATCAAGACACTGTAAGTGACTTGCTATAGATATATAAGGGTTGGGATTCCAGGAATTAATTTTTAAACAGTTTAGTATAGTTCAATAGTATTCCAAAAGACCAGGTTACTTGTATTTCCTAAACATAATGTGTGACCATTTGTGTTAGCATATCTTCTATCCACTAGAGGCTATGAGTTAGGCCAGATTAATAAACAGACTTGACATTAAAACACTAAGAATCTGGGATCCTTGTAAGTAGATGAAATAATAATGAAAATACATTAACAGCATCCAAAGACTAATGGCAGTGTTGTGACCAGCATGGTAGTGATATAACTTTCAATTTAAAAATTATGATCTGGCCCTGGCTGGTGTAGCTTTGTGGATTGAGTGCAGACCTGCGAACCAAAGGGTTGCTGGTTTGATTCCCAGTCAGAGTACATGCCAGGGTTGTGGGCCAGATCCCCAGTTGGGGGTGCACAAGGGGCACATCACACATTGATGTTTCTCTCCCTCTCTTCCCCTCTCTGAAAATAAATAAATAAAATCTTTTAAAAAATTAATATCTATAGGGATTAAAATCAGAACAGTGATTGCTTCTGTTGGGGAAGGAAATTAACTGGAAAGGCAAGGAGGGATATTTCTAGGTTGATAGAAATGCCTGGTGTTTCACAGGTCTATACATTTATCAAAACTCATTTAAGTGGACACTTAAAAATGTATTTTCTATTATTATATAAATTAAAATAATAAAAAACAGGAAAAAAGCGTAACCACTAGCATGAGTATATTCCTTTGGAATGTCTTATACTTAGTGTGCTAGTGCCTGGGTGGTAAAACAAATTTGTGCTTTCTTAAAAAAAAAAAAAATGTGCTTTCTTCCATCTGTACCTCTTCTTCGGACCCATTTTGTCATCCAGAGCTTATAAGGCCTAGCAAGTGACTATGAGAAATTGGTTTGTCCTAAATGATATATATTAGCCATTGGAGAATCTGGAGTAGGGATGTGATATGATTACATTGAGCTTCTATTTCTGATAATGTCGATAAAGTTTCTAGCAAACTCCCTACAAGAACTAGAAAAGCTGGGAAATCCATATTGTAATGTGCACACACACACTTCAGTGTTGCTTCATCCTCTCTACGGCTCTCCTCTGTTAGATTGTGCCTTTTCATATCCTCGCTGCCTTAGTATATTTGCTCTAATATTAAACAATATTATATATAAACAATATTTATATATATGTGTGTGTGTGTGTGTGTGTGTGTATAATCTGCTTAAAGGTAGATCGGGGAGAAGGAAAGCTGTACAGAATGAGCCACTGTTGAATTACTGAACCCATCAAGGAACAGGAATCTGGGTTAAATATACCAGGCTTTTATATAGTTTAGTTGGAACCCCTGAAAAGCTTACTGTATAAGTGGAGGTGAACCAGAAACTGACCAACCCTTATAAAAAAGGCCAGCTTTGACTCAACTAAATGCCTGAATGGATTAAGGTGATCTTCTTGATACCCTTACAGGCCTACCAGAAGTAAATCCTCTCTTGGACAGATACCATTTGTCTAGCTATAGCAGGGGTTGGCAACAGTAAATATTTTAAGTTGCCATAAAGTCTCTATGAATCAACTGCTACTTGTGTAACACAAAAGCAGCCATAGGACCATACATAAATGAGAGTGTGGCTGCTATTCCAATAAAACTATTATGGTTACTTAGATTTGAATTTTGTATGAGTGTCATGTATTACCAAATATTCTTTTATTTTTCAACCATTAAAAATAAAGCAAGCATTCTTAGATCAAAGATCAGCCCAAAACTGGTGGCAGGTGGGATTTGGCCCACCCCTGAGCCAGAACCACAAATGATACATAGAGTTTTTCATATTGGTGTTCAGAATTCTATCAAATCTTACTAGAAAGAGCAGTAAATAGGACCTCATGATTGAAAAAGAAAAAAGACAATAGAAACAGCTCCACGAAAGAGCTACATATTGGGAGCTTTCAACCACTTTAAATAACTTTGGTTTATATATTCAATAACTTATGATAAAACAGAAAAGTTTGCCCTGGCTGGTGTAGCTCAGTGGATTGAGTGCAGGCCTGTGAACCAAAGAATCACGGTTCTCGATTCCCAGTCAGGGCACATGCCTGGGTTGCAGGCCAGTTCCCAGCAGGGGACTCACGAGAGGCAACCACACATTGATATTTCTCTCCCTCTCTCCTTCCCTTCCCCTCTAAAGATAAAATAAATAAAATCTTAAAAAAAAAAACAGAAAAGTTTATTACAGGAATGGGAACTACAAAAATGTATCAAATAGAAATTCTAGGATTTAAAACCTAATAGATGGTAGATAGGTTTAACAGATTAGTCACAGCTGATGGTTAAAAAAATGAAAAAACTGAAATACCTATATTAACATGGATGACTCTCACAGTATTGAGAGAAAAAGCAAATTTCAGAAACATATACAGTATAGGAGTTTGAAAACAAGCAAAACGCCATTTATTATTTATGTGTATATGCATATGTATATGCATAACAAATAGAATAATAAATACAAAATTCATAATGGTTTCCTTTGGAGAAAGAACATAGGCTTTACCAATATTGTTAACATATCCTCAACTTAGAGATATACCAATTTGTACAATTATATCTTTGGATTCCTGGTACTTTTTTAAAGAAAAAAACTATGATAAATAATGTATCCTCTTTGGGTATCCTATACCCAAATATAATTGTACTTGTATCTTTTTTAAAAACTAAGGGCTAATGAATTAATTAGAATAATTTATTTACTATATTAAACTGGTAAAAAAAATTTAGTTGTCCGTTTTTCTGAAATAAAAATTTAACAATTACATATCTGAAATTGCACTGACTTACAATAAAACTCAACGGTAAAAACCACTACTAAGGTCTGTGGTATCAGATAACTCAAAACATAAAAATATGGCATATTTTTTAACATATTTAAGTGGCCGTTTGTTTTAATGATGGGAGAATATTGCTTTTGATTACCTTTGCATTATCCAAATTTTGGAAATGTGACATAGAAAAAGTGTCAACTGTGGACAACCTCAGGAGTTCTGCATTAACGGAAGTGTCTCAGGTTTCCTTCATTCACATTTCTTTCTCACCGGCCTCATGATCTTAGTGAGGTCTCTTGGATTCTGTGATAATGCACCCTTTTGCTATTTAGTATGTATATACCATAGAAATACCGGATGGAGGTAGGATCAACAGCTAATTGGTAAGAAATTTGTATTAAGGACAAGTGGAAAATTAAATGCTTCTTCTACCATCCAGTAACAATTACTTTTCAGTGTCTAAAAAGGCAGTTCATTAATGAAAAAATGTGATTTTGTTACTACCTCTTTTCTGTGCTTCATCATTCTCCAGGAGCAAAACAAGAAAGGAAAGGGGAAAGAGAGAGATTTTAATAAAGAATGGTAATGGCAGAATCTGGCTGAAGTGCATCCAGAAGGGGATAATAGTTTCCTGTGTGAATCCATACAATATGGTACTTGTTTATAGGCACACGATATTTTGGGTTGCTATTTGCATTTGGTTAACATTAATGGGTAAAGAAAGCGGTGAAACTTGCAGCTGAACATCTGGGGGCAAGAATGACAATGAGATCCCTTACAGAAAACAGAAGATAAAGAGAACTGACAGCCCCCTCAGTTCATACCCCCTCAGACAGAAAGCTAGAAGCTTCCTCTCTAGAAAAAATGGACCCATCCCCAAAAAAAAGCTTCAGAATATGATGTTGAATTTTAAAATTCTCCAAAAAGGATTTAAAAGAATTTTAAAAGTGAGATGAAGATAGAATCTAGAAATTTTAAAAGACTTAAAATATTTATCATTAAATTACAATGTGTAGTCCTCATTTAGATCCTGACTAGAATTACTTAACAATATTTCATAATATTTAAGAGATAGCAGAAAATTTTAACACCAAGTATTTGATATTACAAAATTATTATGACTAATTCTTATTTAGGTACAATAATACTTTTATAGTTTTCTCTTACAGAACAATTATCTTTGAGGAATACATACTTAGTATGGACGAAATGATATCTTAGATTTGCTTCAAAATAATACGCATGTTGGGGGCAGTGGGTGGGAATTGAGACGAAATAAAATTGGCCATGAATGATAACTGTTGGAGCTGGGTAATCAGTATGTGGAAGTTCATTACACTATTTTACCTATTCAATATATGTTGATTTAAATTTCTGTATGAGGTTGGAAACAAAACTCTAAGTCATATGTATTAATTTCCAAAGTAAAAGTTTTTAAACAATAGAGGTAAACTTAAATATTAGGGTTAAGTCAATGATTATGATATATAATCACTCTGCTCTTTCAACCCAAGCCCAATCTTACTTCCTTCAGACCTGAGGAAAGTTTTATTTTATTTTATTTTATTTTATTTTATTTTAATTGTTGTTCTTATACAGTTTTCTGTTTTCTACTCCCATCCCATCCCTCCGCCCCAGCCCTCCCCAGCTCCCTCCCATTTCCACCCGCCCCCCCCAGCTTTTGTCCATGTGTCTTTCATACTTGTTGCTCTAAACCTTTCCCCTTTTCCCTGGATATTCCTATCCCTCTCCTCTCTTGTTCTCAATTTCAGTGTCTTTGGTTATATTATGCTTGTTTGTTTGTTTTTTCGATTAGGTTCCTGTTAAAGGTGAGATCAAGGAAAGTTTTTTTCTCCTTTCTCATCCTGACCCTGAGCCTAGGAGACCTATATTATGGTACTGACTTTATACATAATCTCCTTCCCCAGTTTCTCTGCTACTTTCCACAAGGAAGCAGACCTCTAAGTCTGCTTTTAAACCATTTGAAATTACCCACTTGACAAACTAGAAGGCTTTAATACTTGTCTAAAGGAAGAAGGACTCTCAGAAAAAAACATAAGGCAGATTTAGTAAGATAAATAAGACACCGGTCAATATAGCTGGAGAACGTACTTTTATTCTTGCAATTTTATACTAGGAAATCAACATTTAATTTTATAATTCATTGTTCACAATTGACTTATAAAATTTTTAATCCTTAAATTGTACATCAATATCCTATGACTCCAAATTTTATTTATTACTCTCCTTCAAGTCTGAAGAAAATGATTAATTTATTAAGTTCCACAGACAGCACAGTCCCACTGACATAACATTTAGTCTTAAGTCCTACGCTCATGAGAATTAAGAGTAGCCAGTATCAAACTGGCCTGAAACCTGATTGTGTTCCTGGCTCAGGATACCTGTAATAAATTTGTAAATCCACACTAAGACACAAAAATAAACTAGTATGTGTATGTCATATAAAAAACTTTTCACAGTAGAGTAAAAATTAACATTAAAATGTTACCAAATTTCAACCATACTATGTTTTATCCAATTAGCTTTCTAAATGCCTGATTTAACTGTAAATCAAATGCAAATGACTTCATGTAGGTTTTTTAAAAAATTTGCCCAGCATTTCAAAATGGTTACAGAATTAATATAACTTTTTAAATGTCAAAGTACGCTATACATATTGCACTTTTCTGCTAGGCTGGGCTAGTATCTTCCATGGCAAGATACTAAAACTACTGAATAAAATACACTTTAAAATCAATAGGTACTTGATTAATTTCCCTGAAATTATCAACATCATTACCAAAATCTTCCAGGATTTTGTAAGATTTGATTCCTTAAATACAGTTTTAAAGTTTAACTTAAGGAGGGGGAAAAAGCCCTCATATATTTCACTTTTTATGTCCTTTTTTTTGGTCCTTCAATGACCAAAGATAATTTTAAACAAATTATGCTTCATGTTTCCTGGCTTAATAAAAAGCTACAACTTCTATTATCCAAATTAAGAAAAATGATACTAATCAAAAACTATTAATTTTGAAATGAAGATAGGTCCCCTTAGAACCTTTCCAAACTTTTATAATCAAGATACTTTAATCAATTATGTACTAGAATCAAATTAGGTAAGGAAAAACTTATTTTGCAAAAATAAAATCACTTCCCAATATGCTTGACAGAAACAAGCTATTCGTTTTCATTTGTGTTCCATTGAAGACATTACTGAAATCTGTCCAATGGTTTATTTCCAACTGGTCCACTACGGAATTCTTCGGAATGTTTTAAGATTGGCTGTAGCTAGAATTCTGACTTCCGTTTGGACCCTGCTCTCCTTCACTGTGTAAGTAGGGAAGAAAGAGATTTTATACCAATTAAAAGATTCATTTTCAAAACCCTGATAAGCCAACTAATTTTTAAAGTTAGTTATTCTGTGGCACAAATTTGCAAGACAAAGACACTCACAATTTTAAGACACAGATATGGAAAAATTAAAATCCAGAAGACTAATATTTGGTTTTATATTTTTATTCTTATGTAACTTAGTATCCTCATACATAACAAGCTTTTTGAAAGTTAGTATCCATATACACTAAAAAAACTTAAATTAGGGTATGGGATTTCATTGTCATTACAGGTATCACTCAACATACAGATTAGAGCTTCTGAACAAATTTCCTATAAAATTAAATCTTACATATAAAATCGTATTTCTATTAACCAGTTATGAAAATCAAGAAGTGTTCTTCCCCCAAAAATTATTGTTGGAAGGCATACTAAAATCTTATGTAAATATAGCAAACCTTTATAAATCAGAAATATGGTGATTTCCTGGAAAATGCTGAATATTTAAAATAAAGGTAACTAAAACTGAAAATACCAGAAACTTTGGCAACAGGATTATTGCCTTATCTTGTCCATCATCATCTTGCAGCTTCAGGCCCTGCCACTAGTGGAGAATCACTCAGGGAATTTCTGCAAAAAATGCATCCAAAGGTAGCTGTTTGAATGATTGCTTTAAAACAGCTCCTTGTATAAGTATTTATTTTTTCTAACAGTGATATTAATGTATCAGATCTACAAATCTATCAATGTTTTATAACTTAAGTTAATTAAGATAGGCAATATTTCTTTATTTTCCTTTTGACCTTGTTTCCCTACCCTAAATGATCTGATTGATGCACAGTGGAAGCTAACAACCACTGAACTACATGAACAGATCCTACTAAAACAACAAAAACTCCCTTAGCATAAGTGATTCATATTTAGCAAAATTATATTATTGGGTGCCATGGACCATATGGGTCACTCAAAAGGCAAAATTCTTTATCCTTACAATATCAAATTAATAATCTAAGTTTTTGAAACCTGCTACTGGAATTTATAAAACAGGGTAATAGCCAGTAGTGGGCAAGGGGTGGAAGATGGCACAGAGTCCAAGTGACAGGAATACTACAGAATTCTTTATCTCTGAATTTCCAGTAAACTGGCCTAATTCTGTCCCGTTAAATTTATGTATACTATATAGCCATATGTTGAGGGATACCTGTAATAGACCTGCCACTACATTAGGAAAAGTTACTATACAGATAATCCAATTAATTTTTAAAGTGAGACATTCTCAATCTATCAAGTCACAAATTAAAAAAACATTAGTATTATGAGGTTCTGGAAGAAATTTTAAGCAAAAAAACCCAAAACAATGTAATCTATGAAAAAATGTGATAGTGCATATGAAATATATAATTAAATGGAATAGAAAATTAAAGTCCACAAAGTACCTGTTTGGAGGAGGTTTTGGTTTCGGCATCTTACTAAGAATAGTTGCCATCTCTTTTCTCTCATCAAAATTCTTCCACTGTTCATATAGTTTTAAAATAACCCTGATTATTTCCAAAATCTGGAAGAAAATATTTGAAAAGTTCTCAATGGCAATATCAAGCAGCATTTAGTGTACAAAGATTCACATCACGTATCAGGCATCCCTCAGAAAACAGTGAAAAGACAAAGCCTCTGTCCTTAAGTATTCAGGCTTGACATCCCTGATAAATGTGGAAGCAGTGTTTTTACCACACTGCTATTTAGGCTTTTCCTTCTAGCCTCTCCTGTGTTGACCTGTATGCCCTGTCCATCCTTATTCATCTCTCTGCTGCTGGTTTCCTTCTATCTGCTGATATCTAAACCAAAGCAAAATAATGAGGTACTAGGAACAGAGGTCTAAATCATGCAGTTCACCACCATACTGTATGCTCTTTTAAAATCAATTGTTTCAAACAATTTAATGGGAGGTAGTACACAAAAGATGTTTTAATTCTGTTGACTACTGTAAACAAGTTAAGGAGCTAAAAAATTGACAGCTATGAATCTATCGTATCCAGTTTCCAAATTAGCCCTTTCTTCCTCATGCGAATAGACCTAACCTTGGATTGATTTTAATGGTATCAACAACGTTTCAGCAGAAAAGACAGAAAAAAGGGCAAAAACCACTTTGCCAGCAGACAGGCTGTGTCTCAGAAGTTTATGGTAGTATTTAGTGATCACTAGGTAGCTTTTAAAATAATCCTGAAAATTAGAGGCTACTCTTCAATTGATTAAACCAAAAGTTTACCATTCTGTTTAAGCTAAATCAAAAAGAGAAATAGTACCTGAACAGTCAACATCAACTATTCTTGTCAAACATATTTCTTTACTATTATTTTAATTTTTTTACCAAAAATCTTTTTAGCCTGGTAGACATCTTAAGATTTTAGACTCATGATAAGTAAATATGACATTAACTTTTAAATGTTCATGTTTATATTCCACTAAGGGAATTTTCAAGAATACCTTCTCCATATCCACAGAAAGCTCAGCAAACCACTGTCTGGCATCTTTCTGCTGTACAACACAGGCTACATGTAGGCAAGCTGGAAAGAAAAGAGACAGAGGCCCACATTTAATTACAAGCATATAATGTGTAGACTCAAACCAAAGATAAAATTTTCACTGAAAATTTTCATGTATATTTTCCAATATTCTTTTTAAAAACTGCATCAGTTCATATAATAGTTACCACTGAATATTCTATCTTTTATAAAGAGAAAAAATTACTAGACTATATTAAAGTTTTTGACATCTCCAGCTCCTCACTGTGTGCTAGGCACAGTGCAGTTGCCTTGAGAATCAGGGCACATTAAAGAGGGAATAAAATCCAATAAGGATAACAAAGCAGAGAAGTGATCTTTCAACAGTGGTACAAGATAGTGGTTTAAAATGTAACCAGAGCCCTGGCCGGTGTGGCTCAGTTGGTTGGAGCACTGTCCCAGAGACCAAAAGGTCACAGGTTCAATTCCCAGTCAGAGCACATACCCAGGTTGTGGGTTCCATCCCTGGTTGGGGGTGGGGAGAAGGCAACCAATCGTTTCTCTCTCTCTCTCTCTGAAAACAATGAAAAAATGTCCTACGGTAAGGATTAAAAAAAAAAAAATAGTAACCAGAAGTTGGTGTAATGGGAAAAACAAAACAAAAACCCCAGCCAATCGGTATACTGATAAATTTCAACAGTACTGACTATGTTTTGATATTTCAACTAAAAGCAGTGTTAATTTCCTGTGCTTTTTAAAGTTATTAGTATGTCAGCCCTAGCTGGTGTGGGTTACTGCATTGAATGCTGGCTTGCAAACCAAAAGATTGTCAGTTCGATTCCCAGTCAGGGCACATGCCTGGGTTGAGGGCCAGGTCTCCAGTGGGGGGGCACGAGAGGTAACCACACATTGATGTTTCCCTCTCTCCCACCCTTCCCCTCTGTCTAAAAATAAAATCTTAAAAAAAATGAAGTTATTAGTATATCAAATGAGGTGAAAACTGGGCAGACTAGAACTGTGTTGTAATAACAGAGCTTAGAAAAAAATGTAATACACCGTATATAACCATATACAACTCACAAAGATAGTGAGTTGTAAAAATGTTCAAAGACAACAATCTACATCATAATTTGCCCAATATAATTCCTACTGAGCAGCTTGACTGTCCTGATCCCATGCCAGCTTGTTAAGTTATGCTCCCTGATGTGGTCACACAGATGACTTTGCTAAGGATGACATTCTAGGCACAGTGATTCAAATGTGAACTGATGCAGAGGCTGCTCCAAGTCAAACAAAGCTATAAAGTACAGCCTATGTCCAGGGGGGATTTAGAGGCGAAAAGACTGAAATTATAATAATAGGTAATTAAAACACAGTGGAAAACACCATGGTAAGGGTTTATGTAGAGTACATTAGAGATAGAAGAGACATCCTAAACCCAGCATGAGATGGTAACGGGAATTTTGCTGAGGTGACATTGTTCCTAGAAAGGTGAAATACGAGCCAAGTATTAAAAAATATAAAAAGGATAAGAGTGGGAACAGAGAGTGGTATGCACATAACTGGTAACAAGAAGCTACAGACTTTATCCAAAAATTAACAGAAGCACTTAAAAGTTTTAATTCGGGGGCAAATTATGGATCAGTTTTTCTACCTTGGCACTGCTGACACTTGTGGGCTGGGCAACTCTTTGAGACTGGGTAGTACACTATTAGGATTCTTAGTAGCATCCCTGGCTTCTACCCACTAGATGCCAGTAGCATCCATCATTGCTTTGACAACCAAAACCACTGCCAAATATCCCAAAGAACAATTATCTCTGGTTGAGAACCACTAGCCTAGCTCAAGTGTGAAGGACAGATTGGCTCTCTAAGAACAGGGATGCTGGAGGCCTATTGGTCAGGAAGTAGACTATTGTGGTAACTTGAACAGAAACAAGATGATGGTTATGAGATTACTAACGGTATTGGTTACTAACTAGATGGAGGAACCAAGGGAGATAAAAGAGACTAACTGCTCTAAAGTAACTCACTACTGCTATGCACCAAGCTAGAACAGACATTAAAAGGAGCACATTTGGGGGCAAAATAGTATGCTCAGTCCCGTTCATGAGTCTGAGGTGCCACTGAGATGCCAAGGCAGAAAGTCATATAGAACTGCTGAGGAACAAGATCTTGGTTAAATGAAGAAATTTAAATGTTTCAAAACCTAAGAAATAGAAGCCACAGGCCTCAGTGAGACTACCCAAGAAGAATGAAGACAGGAGAAATGGCAAAGATGTGGCACACGGCCTGATATTCCTTCTTTCCTATCTGTGCAGATCCCAGCATTCCTTCCCACTGAACCCAGATGCCACTTCAGAATCCTTCCAAATATAGTGCTTTCATTGAGCCTCCAATACTACAAAAGTGTAACTCATGCACCACCCCTAATGTAAGAAATATTAACATTTAAGGACTAATTAAAAAAAAAAAGAAAACTGTAAGTTTGGACTGGTAAAGTATGGGGGAGAGGGATCAAGAGGATAGAATCATGGATACCAATAGAAAAAAAGAAGAGGAACAAAAAGTGCCCCCCCCCAACACAAAGTATTAAGTGCCTAATGTATGGCAGAAAATATTTGGTGCTCTACAAGGTATCATTTAATTTTTGTAACAACTCTGTACGGACTTGTTAGTATCCCCCACATTTTAGAATCAAGGAAACAAATTCAGTTTAGATAACTTCCCCACAACTATAAAGGAAGCAAAGTTTAAACCTAGGATCAGCTGATTTCAAAGACTGTGTTCTAACCCCTTATAGTACTGCCTTGCACAGATAACAGAATGGTAGCTAACTTCTCCCACCAAAAGGGCAATAAGGACCTCAGAGGCTCCTTTACTCAACCTCTGAGGACTTTTATTAGACTCATGAAGGAAGGGCCCAGTTATTTCATATAAGTTACAACTAATACTAGCCTGCTAGTATTAGTTGTAATTCTGAACTTCTCCCCTAAACACTGATTCAAATTATTTTAAACAATTTTTTAAAAACTTACCAAAAAAGGTAAGTTTTTTGGTAAAACTTATCAAAAAAGGGGAATAGGAGTATAATAATCCTGATTTGTGACAGTTGCAGTTCATATTATTGAATGCTCACATGCAAGGAATGGTCTATTACTTTATGAAACATAAAAACATAAAGTACAGCAGGGTGAAATTTCTTTTAGGGTGACCTAAATAGGTTTATAACAATTTAACTAATAAAGATAAGCCACACTTACATACCTAAAGCTATCATGAAAGGAGGATACAGTAGGCAAAGGTCCGTTCTGTAGGTATCATTCACTATCCTCCTATAGAAATGTAAATCATAGTATTACTGAAAGCAAAACTATCTCATCTGATTGTACATTTTGCTCCAGAGAGGGCCATATTACCTATCTTTGTACATATTATTTCTCTTTTATATTACTGAAGCACAGATATAAAGGTGAAAACACCAAGGGAAAAAGATAGATACATGAATGATTCAATAAATAAGCATATTTTAATGAATAAAATTAGAACTAAATGTTTATACATTTAAAACCTCATAATTTTAAACATTTTCTAATTTGTCAAAAATTAGAAAATCAGATAGGAAACCAGAAATCATACAATGGATTAATATGTATGTTGAATACCACCAAAAAGTATTTTGATAATTTTAAAGATAAATTGTCTCCTTATGTAAACAATCTGTTTTTCATAATAATCAACTTGAAGGGAAATATTCATCAAATAGATAATTTAAAAATCCTTATCATTTTAGCATTTGTACAAATACAGTTATTAAAATATCAACAAGTAGATATTTTGTTCAACATCAAATATCTTGGGGCACTACTTTAATTACTTTAAAAATACTAAACTTAATATTTACTTGTCAATCTTCCTAGCTAATAACACGTTACACTATGAATAACTTCTGTTCTAATTACCATGCAAGGGGAAGCAACATGTCTTCTTGGCCCATGTCCTGCACATACTGGAGCAAAGGTCTATAGGGATGATACACTATCAAGCAACAATCCTAGAAACAGTTTAAAAAATGTGTATGTATAAAAACAGATTTATTACAACACAAAAAATCCTTATTACCCAACTAATTTGTAATTGTGTATTCACATGTATTTCTCTAACTCATGCTCACTTCCCTCTTATTTTCTTAAGAAAGCAGTACGGCAGCCCTAAACTCTACTATTACAGTGAAGGCAGTGCTCTCTCTGGAATATACCTTGGTAAATCGGTTGGCAGTCAGTCAGCATCCACTCCCTTAGAGACTCAAAGTGTCACATCTGCAACACACTGAAACCTCTTATTAGCCTATAAATCCATAATTCCCAACTGGAGGAGCAGAATTCTGCCAAAGACATAATCTATCTTTAAATAACACCACACACATACACAAACTGTGCAAATAATTGACAGTGGCTTAATGTCCTGACTGGTTTGCTTGTAATCCTTTTATTACAGTTACTATAGAACAGAAAAATGTTTCCATCCTAAGTAGGATATACAAATTATTTTACAGACTTTCAAGAGGATACACGTGATGATGCTACTAGGTACTACAATTTCACCACCATGTATCATTTGGATGGTTTTAAAATGTACCTCCCTACAAATAATTTCTTTAAAAAATTCTGACTTCACTAAATTTGAAAATAAGTTTTACTCTATTAATCAGAGGGAAGATGTATACTTACCATTAGTTCTAAAAGATAGAATTCACATTCTAATATCTGTTTAAAAAGATTATAAATGTCAATATAAAACCAAATTAGATGAATCTATTTAGTCTAACAACGATTTATAGACATAGTAATTCATCACAAATTTTTACTAAAATTTTTTTAAAAGAAGAAAATAAACATAGTAACTTATAATAGAATTAACATATACAATAAAAATTATTTTTTATTACTACAATGACTGAAATTGTGATTATAAAACATTTTAATCCTTAAAAAAAGCCAACCTCATATAAGCATTCTTATTTTCATTTAAAATATCCTGTATAAACTTCAGATATTCCAATATAGTTTCCATTCAACAAATGCAAAAATGCAATTATCTTAAATGTTATTCTCATTATATTATAAATCAGTAAAAGGAAAGAATACTAAAAAATGAAACCAAAACATACAAGTTAAATGGAATGAAAAAATCCCTTGCAAGGTGGAAAGAACATGCCTATTAAAATGTCAATAGAGCCCTGGTTGGTGTGGCTCAGTGGACTGAGTGCCAGCCTGAGAACCAAAGGGTTGTTGGTTCAATTCCCAGTCAAGGCACAGGCCTGGGTTGCAGGCCAGGTCCCCAGTTGGTGGCGCACAAGAGAAACACACTGATGTTTCTCTCCCTCCCTTCTCCTCTCTCAAAAAATAAATTTAAAAAATCTTAAAAAAATAAAATGTCAATAAAGACGCATCTTCTAAAACATTATAAAATTTCAAATATGTTTTTCATACTATTCCATTATAGCAGCTTCAGCTGCACATCAGTATCACCTGGGAGCTTTTAGAAAATACCAGTCCCCAGGCCTCAAGCCTAAAAATTCTCATTTACTTGGTCTGTAGAGGCCCTGACACAGTATCACTAAGTTCCCAAAGTGATTTAATGAGCACCCAAGGTCGTATAACCACTGGTATGAGTTATCTTTAAAAATAGTAGAAGCAATTAACTATGACTTCTTTAAAGGCTATATGGTAGTATTCAAAACTGCCATTTCTAGACTATTCAGTTTAATATAAAACGGAGCTAATCTATATGCAACTTTGACAAAAAGTTTTACTTTATACAATATACTTACATGGTTCATCCTATAAGGAAATTCCTTTGGAAAGGCATATGAAAATCTAGTTTTTACTGCAGAAAACAAAAAACAACTTAAACTGAGAAAATGAATTAACCCCAAATTTCTTTAATACTGTGTAGAATATTAGAGGTAGTGCTAAATCATTTTTAGTAGGGCACCTGGAGATGCCTAGAAATCCATATTATTTTGTTTCCAGGTGAGGAGAAAGAATGAGAGGCAGGAAGCCCCAGACTCCCATCTATACACAATACAGAGCCTTAATTACATGTTAAATATATTAAGGTTCTGCAATTTAAAAAATAAAAGAATTAGGGAAAAAAACACTGCGTTTTATCATCTCTAACATCTTCCCAGCTCTAGAACAGTATCTTCTTCAGTGCCATTTCCATACAGTTCCCACACAACAGGACAAAACACAGAAAGTGTTTGGTCAAAAAGATAAAACATATTAATTTTTTCTAGGAATAACTTTTTATACAAAATTCTTAAAGCAATTAACTTGCACTTGGTAATTTAGCTTAGAAGGAATATGTTCACAAATATGTATGTATATATTTGTAAACAAATATGTAAATATAACTGGAAGGATAATACAACCAAAAAATATTTAAGCATTTATCTCTGTGATTTAAGGAGTTTTACTAATCTGTACTTTCTAAACTTTTATAATAAATAGGTATTTGTTTATCAAAAGATATATTTTAATAAAAGCATGAACAAATGTACAAAGGTCTCTAGGACTTTTTTTCATACCACACATAAACCCATACAGTTACTACTATTCTTAATAACTAAGTACAAATGAGAAAACTATTAATTATCAACCCTCCATTTCCTCAAAACGCTATGAGTATATATCTTTAAGTATTATTTGACATAATTGTACTCAAATCATGATATACCATTTTATTTAATCAAGTGACTATTCACAGGTTTTAGAGGATGTTTTGTGATCCCTTCCATTTTTACAGCCCAAGTAACCTCATGGAGATAAAAAAAGAATTTCATTTATTTTATGTACTGTATTTTGTAAAATGAGTATCCTAACCACTAATTTAGATAGGTAATATCCGCCAAGATTTGAAACCTAAACCATTTGAATTTGACACCAGGAAATTTATCTTTCCTTTCCTCTCCTCCCTTAGTTAATTTGAAAACGTCTCCATTAAGTTTTCTGACTTTTACAAATCTTTTGATGTAAACAAGATGTAAAATGTAAAGTGTACATGTAAAACAGGTACTTACATAGTGGTACCTAATCAACAAAGTAAAATGATCTCTATAAATAAAACAAATTTATACCTTTTACCCCTGGACTTTGACACATGACTTACTGAGATTATATTTACATGCTTTTGATTTTCTTCTAACCTGGAGGAAAATGTATCCCTCCTCTCTTTTGCTACCTGTACCATTTATGAATTTATTTTTATCTACTCAATTGATAGTCACTACTTTCCTTTAGCACCTCTAACCATTCCTCCACCAGTAAATCTGTCCCATCACTTATTAAATATGCTCAAAATTCCCTTAAAAAAAGACAAATAAAACCTCTACCAAATTATATTCCTGTTGGTTTTTTTTTAAGTAGACTTTATTTTTTAGAACAGTTTTAAATTTATAGAAAAAAACAGATGATGCTAGAATTCCCATATACTCCCTGTTAAGGAATGAATGTCTATGTCCCCCAAAAGTCGGACTGTGAAGCCCTAAACCCCATGTGATGTTATTTGGAGGTGAGGTCATGAGGATGGGACTCCCATGATGGGATTCTTCTCAAAAGGAGAGGAAGAGAAACCAGCACTCTCCCCTCTCTCTGCCATGTGAGAACACTATGGGAAGCAGCTGCCTGCAAGCCAAGAAACAAATTATGGCTGAACAAAGAACTGATCAAGGTAGGCACTTTGATCTTGAACTTCCCAGCCTCCAGAACAGTAAGAAATAGTCTATGGTATATTGTTATAGCAGCTCAAGCAGACCAAGACACCCCATCACCCAGTTTCACCTGTTATTAACATCTTACATTAGTATGACACGTTCGTTATCATTAATGAATCTATATATACATTATTATTAACCAAGTCCATAGTTTATTCAGATCTTATTAGGTTTTTTTTACCTATTGTCCTTTTTCTGTTCCAGACTCTCATCCAGGACACAATATTCCATACCTCCACATGTCCTTAGATTCCATTTGGCTGTGACAGTTTCCCAGACTTTCCTTGTTTTTGATTACTTTGATAGTTTTTAGGAATATTGGTCAAGTATTTTGTAGGTTCACCCTCCACTAGAATCTGTCTGATGTTTATCTAATGATTAGACTGGGGTTTTGGGTTTTTGGAAGGAAGACCACAGAGGTAAAGTGCCATTTCATCAGAATACATCAAATGTACACACCATTAATGTGATTTATCACTATTGATACTGACTTTAATCATCCAGCTGGGGTAGTGTCTGTCAGGTTTCTCCACTGTAAAATTATCTGCCCTGCCCACTTTTCGTAATGTATGCATTAGAAGGAAGTCACTATATGCACAGCCAACACCTAAGGAATGGATATTTATGCTTCCTATACTTAAGGGTGGACTTAGCTACCTAAAGTATTTTAAATTCTTCTATGTGGGGGGATTTGTCTCTTCTCCCCCATTTACTTAATCATTTATATTAGTATAAACTCACAGGTATTTATTTTGCATTTTGGGTTATAATCCAATATTAATTTTTTTTTTATTTTGTTGCTGAAATTCTCCCCATTGAGAGCTCTTTCAGTTGGATTGTGTATCTCTTTAACATATCCCAAATAATGTAGGCTTTTGGTTTTGGTTTTGAGTAATTCCTTACTTACTGGCACTATAAGATGCTCTAGGTCCATCTTGTATTTTTCCTGCCTCAGTCCTAGAATCAGCCATCTCTTCAAGGATCCCTAGTTCCTTTTATTAGAGAATGGCATTAAACGCAAAGATTGGAGCACTAGGTGAACTCATTGCTTATAGACCCTCTTAACTGACAAAGCCTACATACACACACACACTCATTCACACACACACTCATTCACACACACACACATAAATCCAAGTATCTATACACTGTACGTGCATCTATGTAAAGGTAAATACAGTTCATGTCTCTAATCCTAACTGATGACCACATCGATCATTCTGGTCTCTCCCTGCTTATCTGTAAATTCCCATTCTAGCAGTGAGAAACCTAGCTCTTAACATCTACCATCTATTTGCCATGAATATATCCATGTGGTGGAATTGTTCAACTTCACCATACATTTGTAGCAGTATCAGAATTGTTAACAAATTACAATGCTTATGTGCACTTCCTTTTGCCTTTAGTCTTACAGACCACACTCATTTCCAAAGTTAGTTAGGTAAGCAACTCCCCTCTCCAACCCTCTTCACTGAGGTTGTTACATATATTTATAGTATAGTTTGATTCTCCTTTTCTCAAAACCTACTTACTTCTTAATTCTTTGTTATCTGGTTTCTACCCCCACCCCATACTGTCTAATGACATAATGTTCTTTCCTGAAGATCACAGATCCAAAGGTCTGGCTTTTTCCTTTGGAACATATCTATGCAGCACAAGACACTATGCAACTCTGTATCTTTCTTAAAATTTATCAAGTCCCAAATTTCTATCATTGGCTTCACATTTCTAAGAGTATGTTGTACTGATATATTTACACCTGGAATGTCTAAAATTAATTGTACTTCTTTTCAGAACCCACTTATTCTCTTCTCCTGGTACTACCTTCACCTCCTCAATGTTCAGGCATGAAACCTCAAAAATCATTTTTGACTATTCTTTATTTTTTTAAGTATATTTTATCGATTATGCTATTACAGCTGTCCCACTTTCCCCTTTGCCCCCTCCAACCGGTACCCACTTCTCTCCAACAGAACCCCCTTAGTTCCTCTCCATGGGTCGCGAGTGTAAGTTCTTTGGCTTCTCCATTTCCTATACTATTCTTAACCTCCCCTCGTCTATTTTGTACCTACCAATTATGCTGCTTAATCCCTGTACCTTTTCCCCCATTCTTCCCCTTCTCTCTCCCAACCCTCCAAATGACCTCCATACCTATGATTCTGTTCCTGTTGTGGTTGTTTGCTTAGTTTATTTTGTTTTTTAGATTCAGTTGTTGATGATTAATTTGCTGCCTTTTTTAATGTTCACAGTTTTGATCTTTTTGTTAAGTCCCTTTAACATTTCATGTAATAATGGCTTGGTGATGATGAACTCCTTTAGCTTTCCCTTGTCTGGGAAGCACTTTATCTGTTTGTCCTTCAATTCTAAATGATAGCTTTGCTGGATAGTGTAATCTTGGTTATAGGTCCTTGCTTTTCATCACTTTGAATACTTCTTGCCAGTCCCTTTTTTGCCTGTAAAGTTTCTTTTGAGAAATCAGCTGATAGTCTTATGGGAACTCCTTAGTAGGTAATTCTCTGCTTTTCTCTTGCTGCTCTTAAATCCTTTCTTTTCAAAAGTCCTGCTGACTCTTATCATTCAAATCTAGCTTGCTAACAAGCAAGCTTTGACTTGCTGACTGCCAAAGCATTATCTTAAGCCTTTATTGGTGCTCACCTGGATAACTTTAATAACTTAAAATAATTTTTTCCACCTTAAAACTGTTAGTTTTTGTTTCTCATAGCACCCTGCAGAGACAGCATTCACTAGTTTGCAATTTTATATATATTCACCTTACATAGTATTTACCATCTTTAACCATTTTTAAGTATACAGTTCAATAGTACTAAGTACTGTTGTGCAACCTTAACCTCAGTTCATCTCCAGAACCCTTTTCATCTGGCAACACTGCAACTCTACACTCACTAAACAATCACTGCCATTTTACCCTCCCTCTGGCCCCTGGTAGCCACCCTTTTACTTTCCATCTCTATTAATTTGATTATTCTAGGTACCCTATAAAAGGAGACTCACATAGTATTTATCTTTTTGTGACTGGCCTATTTCACTTATCATAATGTCCACAAAGTTAAACCATGTTGTAACATGAGAAAAACCTCAATATGTGTCCAGTTCAATTCTTGCTCTCCCTCAATTCATCTGACATAATTCTGTCAGATTCACCTTCCTGATGCACAATTCTGGAATCTCCCTCATGTGGGAAATAAAGCTTTCAAAGGTTCTACCCCTGCCAACAATGAAATGGCAGATTCCTAACCAAAGGCGTTCCATTACTTAGCATTAGTCAGGTAGGACATTCCCCACTACTTCCTTATTCAACATTCACTGAATGTAAATCATTAGCTTTCCCTATTTTTGACCAAACTGTTCAATGTCTCTAGATGGTTTTTCCACTGTATTTCTCCAGGTTCAAATTTTATCTTTCTTTACTATTTAAGCCTTTCTGGATTCATCTAAAAAACAATCTTTTCAAAATCAAATCATTCACTGCATTCTCTGTAAGTCTCTTGTGCCAATTATTTTCTTCTGTATTAATATTTGTATAGCATGTCTTATTCTCTTGTCTTCCAGTTCCATGTATTTATCTTTGTATCCACCCCTGCATGCAGTATGGTATTTTCCAGTGACCATGGTGCTGCTGCTGCTGATGAGAGCAGTCATTAAAGTTCAATGAGTATTATGGGCTGAATTGTGTCCCCCCCCCAAATTCGTATATTGAAGCCCTAACCCACTATGTGATTATATTTGGATAGGGCCTTTAAAGAGGTAATTAAGGATAAATGAAGTCATAAGGTTGGGGCCCTAATTCAAAAGTACTGGTGTCCTTTTCAGAGATGAGACACTAGGGGTACAGGTGCACAGAGAAAGCACCATGTGAGAATACAGCAAGAAGGTGGCCATCTACAAGCCAGGGAGAGAGGCTTCAGGAGAAACTAATTTGTTGATATCTTGATCTTGGACTTCCAGTGTCCAGAACTATGAGTAAATAAATTTCTGTTGTTTAAACCACTCAGTCTTTGACATTTTGTTATGGCAGCCCCAGCAAATTAATTCACTGAACAAGGCACTGTTCGAAGAGCTTTATCATTATTTACTCCTTTGATCCTCTCAAAAGCCCTATGACATAGATATTATTAACATACTCATCTTCCAGATGAAGAAACTGAGACACAGAGAGATTATATTTTGCTCAATTTGTCACATAGCACTGATGCAGAAATTTAAAAACTAAGTTGTCAGGGTCTATATAATATACTATAAAATTTATGAAATAAAGAAAATAGTCTACTATGAAAATTTCTATTCATTGAAAACCAAACACTCTTGTGAATATATCTTTAAGTTTTTGCATGAGAAACAAACAAACAAATCTTGGTAATAAGTATCTTACATATTAAAAATATATAACTTCTAAAAAAATTGGAAAGCAGAGAATAAAAATGTAAGAAGAAAATAAGGCCCTTAAAATTTAGAACTCAGAGATGAGCACTGCTACCATTCTAGATATTTTCTTCTGGTTGTTTCTCATTTAAAAAAAATAATAATTTGATTTTCTAGAGGGAGTTCAATGCTTCATCAATGTCTATATTATGTTCTGGGGCAAGACTACTCTTCTGTTCTCAAAAAAAAAGATATGGCATAGTAAAGATTAAATTAGATTTTACACTCTTCTCAGAAAGGGGAATGGCCCCAACATATAAAATTATTCTGGCTCACAAACTTAAAACACAAAAGCATTCTTCTGCCTCTTCTATGTAAGACCACAGAAATAAAAATAAATAAATAATCTAATTTTCTTTTGTTAAGTGATGCCTTTTTGTTTAACCTATGAAGATGTAGCATAATATATGTTAATAACTTTGTATACAATACTTTACAATTGTTACCTTACAATGTTACTTCCTTTACTGTCATAACTCACAGGCAGCTAAACCCCATTTTTACAAAAGAACTAAGGCCAAAATGTAAAGCAAACTTGCTCAAGGTTATGTAGCTGCTGTTTAGTGACAGAACAATTAGTTGTCCTAATTAAAGTAAGTATTTTTTGCCTGCACCATGTTTTTCAATTCGGAGGGAAAATACATCATTCCCCAAAAAGATATACATTATAGTAGCTAAAGAAGTAGTTTACTCTACCCAGAAGAATGACACAAAGACTAGGCGTTAGGAAGCAATAAAATACAATAAAATTGGGAAATAATAATTTTAATTTACTCTTATTATGAAATTAAAAACCACTGAGTCAATGTTTTTGGATCATTAGTTACTACCCATTTTTTAACATTAAAAGTCTTAATCTTAACAGTATAAGTAGTTTTAAAAACTTTGTATTTTAACTTTATTTTTTAGTCAAATACCTAGCCATAAAGGTGACCTCAGGAAATTTATTTTTTTATTATTTATGCTATTAATTATCCCCACTTTTTCTCCCTTTTCCCACCTCTCCCCTACCTCAGTAAATCCCCATATTGTTGTCCACATCCCTGGGCCATGCATAAACTTTCTTTGGTTAATCCCTTTAACCTCATTCATCCAATTCTAGCCTCCAACACCACAATCTGTTACATGTATTTATGCTTCTATTGACCTCAGGAGATTTAATAAACCCAACTAATCTGTCACAGGTCTTATAAACTGAAAAACATTTATGTTACATGGAGTTTTCCTTAGAATTACATCCTTCAAGTAGGATATACTTTTTGCACTTACATACAGAAGTAGCAGCAGAAATCAATCTTGTATTTGAGACTACTCCAAATTCCTAGAGAAAGAAAAGTGGGTATGATCAGGTACACAAAAACCCAATGAACCTAAAGGTATCTGAGGTCTATTCAAAACAGAATTTCCTGTGTTTCCCCCCATGATTATATAGTCTTCTACCTGTTTGAGGTACGACGTACTTAAACCTCTAAATGTATTACTTTTCCTTAAAACTGCTACAATTTTAGACAAGTGTTTAAATAATGTTATAATTTAACATCACTGACAGGTACCAAATTAGAAACCAAGCCTTAAAGTGACATGATAGTTTTCTGCACTCAAATTAGTCTTCAAGGAGATGTTTTTAAAGTCTACACTTAATTGCAAGAATATTAAGTATGCTTTCTGTTCAACTGGACCTGGACTAACAGAAATAACTCATGCCATTTAATAAAACAACTGAATTTCCGAAGAAGATAAACTTTAATATCACCAAAAGAAGTAAAAAATACCACACAATTATTCTTCTCAGAACAGGAAGAGAAGAATATATAGTATAAGTTTTTCGATGTCAGTACCCATTTCTTCTTTGAACTTAATATGCCACCAGTTTAAAAATGACTAAAATTTATGAGGTGATCCACCTTACATACATTGTCTCTTTTAATTTGATTAACCTACCAAGATTACTAAAGCCTTCATTTCATTTTAAAACAGAAAAATTAAGAATTCATTCCTTATTCTACAAAAGAAACTAAGCTAAATATAATCTCTTCAAATACCTTCAACCTATATTCTTATCCTTGGGGAAAGGGATGGCAGGGGCACATATGGGTGTACATACAGGGTCCGGCACAAATAACACCCCTCTTTTTATTACAAAATCATAAGCATGTAATTCTGTAACATAAAAACATTACACTCGAGCACACCATATGATATTTTAGGTGAAATGTTCAAATTAAAACTATAAATTATTACAGGCATATTATTACCCTACCAACTAAGCTCAAGCAGGCCTTAGTTCTGCTGAACCCTGTATATCTATATGCACATTTAAACCTCAAACTATAAAAACTAAAACTAAAAAGTAAACACCCAATGCCCAGGCTGGTGTGGCTCAGTGGATTAAGTGCTGGCCTGTGAATCAAAGGGTTGCCAGTTTGATTCCCAATCAGGGCATATGCCTGGGTTGCAGGCCAGGTCAGGTCCCCAGTCAGGGGGCGTGTGAGAGGCATCCACACATTGATGTTTCTCTCCCTCGCTTTCTCCCTCCCTTCCCCTCTGTCCAAAATAAATAAATAAAATCTTTAAAAAAAAGAAAAAGTAAACACCTGAGACACAGTACTATTTCCATATACGTAATTCCTATACCATTGGACAAAATAAAAGATTTGGTCATAGCTAGAGTTAAAAAAAAATAGTGCTATAACCAACTATGAAAAAATACATTTTTTTTCTAGGAATAATTTTTTATCCAAAATTCTTAAAGTAAAAACTTTCACCCAGTAAATGATAATTCAAAACAGAATTCTACTTAGAAAATCATACAACAAAAAAATACTAAAAAACTAGACAAATTAAAATCCCCAAGTTAGCCCTGGCTGGTATAGCTCAGTGGATTGAGCACAGGCCTGCAAAGCAAAGGTTCCCTGGTTTGATTCCCAGTCAGGGCACATGCCTGGGCTGCGGGCCAAGTTCCCAGTAGGGGGTATGAAAGAGGCCATCATATATCGATGTTCCCCTCCCTCTCCTCCTTTCCTTCCCCGCTCTCTAAAAATAAATAAATAATCTAAAAAATAAAATAAAATAAAATCCCCAAGTTAATCTGTAACAGAAGTATATGAAGTGGTAAAGGGAGCCAATTATATGGTGATAGAAGATGATGTGACTTTGGGTGGTAAGCACACTATGCAATATACAAATCATGTATCATAGAAATGTACACCTGAAACCTACATGACCCTATAGAACTAATGTTGCCCCAATAAATTTAATAATAAAAAAAGTTTATAAAAATTTTGTCTAGGTTCCCATACTGGCTATGCTTCAGATAAATAAAATTACATGGCAATATTTGGAAAAACCACCCCCATAATACAAGACTTTTATAAACATTTGTTTTCTATTAAAGAACTTAACAACAAAGCTGGTTCTGCCTCCTTAAACTATCACTTACAATTAAAAACCCTAAAACCTCTAGAAAGCTTGTCTTGAGCAACACCAATGTACGGTTGCTTCTCACGTGCCCCCTAGTGGAGCCCTGGCCTGCAACCCAGGCATGTACCCTGACTGGGAATTAAACCAGCAACACTTTGGTTCGCAGGCCAGAGCTCAATCCGCTGAGCCACACCAGCTAGGGTGGCATGGATTATTATTTAACCTAGTCTATATAGCTACTGTTGCCTAGATTTTACCTGAGGCCTCTCAAAAATACTGAAAAGGTCAAGGTGAGCAGAGATTTGGTTTTAACTACAAATTGCTATCTCTCTTCTCTCTCCCTCACCTAATTTCTATATTCTTATTGCCAAAATGATTCCTCATTAGAACCTACATAGCCAGGGCCACCCACCAATCCTTGCCTTCCCTCTTGCTTTCCCTATGGCTGGGTAGGCACCCAATCATCAGGAGGTAGGGAGGGAAGATAGGACATAGAAAGCAAATGAAGGAGGAGGGACATTGTCCAGTTATAGCAAGAATCTGTAGCACTTACAGACCTTAGTGCCAAATAATAAATATCTTAGAAGGAGTACAGCAAAGCAGTTAAGTGCATGGGATTAGAAGCTAGACTCCTGGGGTTCAAATACTGAATTTAATGCTTATCAGCTCCATGATCTTAGGCAAGTTTCTTAACCTCTTTTCCTCATTTATACATCTATATGTCTCTTTCTTATGAAAGTTAAGTTAGTTATAGTTGTAAAAGTACTTAAAATAGCACTCTATACATAGTAAGTGCTATGTGTTTGTTAAATGAATAAAAGATGTGTGAATGCTTCTTTGATTTCATACAAATTTCAGTATTTTGCATAAATCACCATCTGTTATTATTTTTACACAGGTAATCTGAAAACTGGGGCAGATTTGCCAACTCACATTGACTATGCTTTAATGAAAAACAGGAAATTACTGCATACCTCTACTTTGGATGCCAAAAACACACATGTAGGAGCCATTAATACAGGATCTATACTTTTCAGAGAATACCTAAGAAACAATAGAACAAAGTTAAATGTAGAAAACACACACTGGGAAAAAAATCAAGATAACTCTACGGCAAGCACGATTCATCTATACTAAGGTTCATCAAAATTAGATAAGAGTTTCAAATAAGTATAACATTCCCGAAATAAAACAGTCCTACCTGGCATAGAATCTCTTGAAATAGACTGTAGCAGTGGCAATAACTTGTTGTCTTAATTTAAGATGTTCACCTAATGCTTGGATAACTAAAAGAAAAATAAAGTTTTAAACGTGTCTTCAGGTATCATTATAATATTAACACTGAACAATAGTCCATGTAGCTAAATCAAAAATTATATTCATTTTAACACAGAGAAAAACCTACATGTGTTAGAAAGCTCTACTTGGATCACAGTGCTAAAACCAGGATTTATAAATTTGTTTTAAAAATAGATATGTATAAACAACAACAAAAAATAGAAATTGCCCCACAACAAACACTATTGTTGTATTAAAGAGGTTGAATGACAGGCATTTCTCTTCTATCTTCTAAGAATTTTCAATGCCTTTCATGTTATCTTTAGACTATAAAAAGGAAATATTTAACACCTATCAAACTCACTTTACTGATTTATAAAGTTTATTTAAAAATCCATAATGAATTCTCAAAACAACAGAGGGGTAGGTTTGCAAAAGAGTAAACTGAAGGTTAGGAAGGCCATGTGCCAAAGCTACCATGTGGCAGAGCAAGGATCTCCAGCCTCTAAACCCTTCCCTCGAAGCAAACTTGTAAGATAGCACTGCCCAAAGTAGGATGTCAAGCCTAAGAATCATCTATCATCAAAGTAATTTCTTTAGCCAATCTTAAACTGAGTTTAATAATGTACGATAAAAGCTTACAGGTAAATATTAATGAGTATTTTGAAACTGTCTTGAATGTCTCTGCCATTAAGATTTAAAAATAAATTTATTTAGATCACTTAAAAAGATTAAATGAATATGAATTGTAAAAAGATTATATGTGTAAATGAAAATGTTAAGTAGGTAAAATGGATAGGCTGTTGAACATTTCACATTCCAAAGTTTTGTAGGGTGGTGGGGAAGAAGGGGATCTTCAATGTTTATTTTAAAACAAAGTTCTTGAATTTAAAAGAAAATAATAAAAATAAACATGTTAAGTAGGAACTAAAACAGCTCATCACAAATTACCAAACAAAAACATTTTAGTTCAGAGTTAATCAACTGTATCATTCCAACCCATTTTTTAAAAGTTTACCATTTGTAAAAAATATTTGCAATTTCCAATATTCTTCTTCTGAGAGAAACTTTAAGTCCTTTTGACGTTCCTTCAGCAGATCTTGTTTATCCAAAATCCATTGCAAACTGGAAGAAGACGTTAAAACACGTTACAGAAAATCAAATAACAAAGTTATAGAAAACATTCTAATATTAAACAAGTTATTAACATTCTGAGAAACACAAAGTACTCATAACCCTGATAGTATTTTCCACATTTCTTGAAACTTCAACACTGAGAAATATCTCACTAACAAATGTAAGCATGCCCTAAAAAAAAAAAACCTACTATAATTTCTATCTTACTTCTCAGTCTGTCACTAGCTTTACTATATTTCATTGATTCTAAGATTCTGGTATCAACATGCATCTTACAATCGGTGATGCCTTAGCCTTTTAACCGGCAGCATGTTTTTCCTTGCTTAGTGATATATAAAATGATGGTGAAATTATTTGGCACCAATTGATGGTGCCCTGAATTTGAGATGTATCTTTCTCAGTTGTTCATGGGTACTTAGAGCACTTAATTTCCCTACCTCACAATTCCAATCATGTTAAAAGCTGCTTCAGAATTTATTCACCGATAGCCTCCTTCCTCCTGCCTAGTCGTCTACTATTTTTAATCAAAGATATGAAATTGACATGATCCTCCAAAAAACTATTCTGCAACCTTCTACTGTCACTCAGTGTGTAATGGAAATTCTTTTGTCAATGAATGTATTATTCAGCATCCTTTTAAATTGCTGCACAGCATTATGGATTGAATCATTTAGTTAATCCCTATTGATAGGCATGTAGGTTATTTTTTTTACCATTACAAGCAATACTTTAATAAATATCTTTGTCATTTATCCTTATGTATTTGATTAGTAACATATTTAGAATAATTTCCTAGATCTGATGGGTCAGTTTTGCTGGTATCTTCAATATAAATTGTCATTTAAGTTCCATAAAAGTTACACCAATTTCCATTCCTATTAAGAGTATGGATAATGTCTTAAAATATTTAACCCTATAGGTTATTGCCAATCTTTTAAATAATTTACAACTTAAAAACAAATTAGTATCTTACTATTTTTTTAAGTGCACATCTGAGATTAAACATTTTCCATGTCTTTATTGGCCAAATATAGTTCTTTTGTACATTATAATTCTAATATTAGACCATTTTTCTAATGATAGTCATATTTTTGTGTTTAAGAGATTCTTCTGATCTGAAGTTGCTATATTATGGATAATAAATATTTGTCAAATATGCTGCAAACATTTCTCAAGTTTAGCATGTTCTCAATATTTAGTTATTTGTAATACAGAAATTTCTAACACTTATATATTAAAATCTACCCATATTTTACTTTGACTTTATGCTTGTCATGCATGAGAAGGCCTGCACTGACACAAAATTTTTAATCGTGCGCACGCGCACGCGTGCACACACTCATATTTTCTAATACCCTTAAGGTTTTTTTCTTTCAATTTGTGATCCATCTGTAATTTATTTTGGTACAGATAGTGCAGAGCTCCAGCTAAATGTTTGTCAAATGGTCATCCAAATGTCACCAAAGTATTTCCTAATGTTTAATTTTATCAGTTTTTGAATCTTCCTTATAATTTCCAATTTTTAATTTTAATTTTTTCTATGCCATACTATTTTAAAGCATATAAAATTAAATAACTAAAATCTAGTATGGGAAAATACCCCATTCTTGCTACTATTCTTCAGAAAATTTCTGGCTACTCTTCTACAATTATTACTCTAAAACCTGAATTATCAAATCCCAAGAAAGGAAATTCATTCAAAATTTTGTCTGGACTTGCATTAAATTAAAGATCATTATAGGGAGAAATGATACCTTTACAATGCAAGAATTCAAACTCTATTTATTAAAATCTTTATGTTCTACTATACAATTAAAATTTTTTCTTCCTACCCTGGCTTGTGTAGCTCAGTAGATTGAGCGTGGACCTGGAAACCAAAGGGTCTCCAGTTTGATTCCCAGTCAGAGCACATGCCCAGGATAGCAGGCCGGGTCCCCAGTTGGGGGTGCATGCGAGATGACCACACACTGACGTTTCTCTCCTCTTCTTTCTTCCTCCCACCCCCTCTCTCTAACAATAAATAAATAAATAAAATCATTTTAAAACTTTCTTCCTGTGTAGATCCTGTACATTTCTTAAATTTATTTTTGAGTATCTTATATTTTCTGTTACTATTATAAATTATATTTCTATTGTTCATTTAATATAAAGCTTTCTGTGTTTATATTTGTAACTGGTGATGTTATTAAAATCTTTGTTATTTCTAATTTTTCAATTAACTCAATTTTCTAATTTTATCTCCACATACTGATAATTTTATCTTCCTTTTTGTATCTCATTCTATCAATTGCACTGAGTAGTAGATTCAGAAAAATGTTAAACAGGCACAGTAATTTTCCTAATGTTTCACCATTAAATATCTCTTGTTAATGTTTTGATCATGTTAAGAAAACATCCTACTGCCCTGGCTGGTGTGGCTCAGTGGACTGAGTGCTGGCCTGCAAAGCAGAGGATCACTGGTTCCATTCCCAGAGCACATGCCTGGGTTGCGGGCCAGGTCCCCAGTGGGGGGTGCTCAGGAGGCAACCACACATTTATGTTTCTCTCCCTCTCTGCCTCCCTTCCTCTCTCTAAAAATAAATATTTATTTTAAAAGAGAAAACATCCTATTTGTTTTAGTAAGAGCATTAGTCAAGAACAGGTTTTGAACTTTTGTATCTTTTTGATGCCTTCATTGTTTAATAACAGATTTCCTAATATTAACTGTATTCTATAACAAAAATGTTGTCATTTAAAAAAATCTTATGGTAATGTTGGACTCCATTTGTTAATACTTTATGATGCTTGCATCAATATTCAAAAGTGAGACTGTTTTTAGCGCTACTTTTGCTAGATTTTACCAGTGTTTTTGCAGCTTCATAAAGAAAACTGAAAAGCTTTCTTTCTTTGAGTGTGAACAGAAATAATTTCAATAGCAGATTCTCTTGAAAAGTGAAAAAAAATTAGCCATAATTTAATTTCGGCTGGAACGTTTTTTAAGGAGCAGTTCTTCAGTAACTTTAAAAATTTGGCTTTCAAACTAATTGCCATGGAAATAGATTTATACATTTGGGAGATAACCCAAATGTGTATCTGAGTTTTTTTTTACTTTTCTTATTCCTAATTTTGTATTATTGCATTATCTTTTTACCTTGATTCAACTAGCACTAGTTCAGTCTGTTTTCATTTTACCTTCTAAAGAATCAACGCTTATAATTTCTGACCATTTATTTTTTCCTTCTAATAAATATCAGTGTTAGTGTTTTTTCCTTTTTTAAAAAAGATTTTATTTATTGTTAGAGAGAGGGGAAAGGAGGAAGGGAGAGAAACATCAACGTGTGGATGCCTCTCACACGCGCCCCCACTGGGGACCTGACCTGTTCTGCAAACCAGGCATGTGCCCTGACTGGGAATTGAACCAGCAACCCTTTGGTTCATAGGCCAGCACTCAATACACTGAGTCACAGCAGCTGGGGCAGTATCAGTTTTACTTTTATTCTTTTTTTTCTGAGATGCATTTCCTTTTTAGTATTCTTACGGAGAATATTTTATTTGTATTCTCTCTCAATTACTCAGGATATTGATTTTTCTTGTAAATTTGGCTTTAGCTACAATATATGGCTATATGTTGATCTCGTTATTTCCTCAATATTACATAGTTTTCAATTTCCCCTTTGAAACAATAAAGCATCCAGAGCTGGTTTTACACTTTTAATTTTCTTTAAAAAAGATTTTATTTATTTTTAGAGAAGGGAAGGGAAGGAGAAAGGGAGAGAAACATCAATGTGTGGTTGCCCCTTGAGTGCTCCCTACGGGGGACCTGCCCTGCAACCAAGGCATGTGCTCTGACTGGAATCCAACCAGCAACCCTTTGGCTCACAGGCCGGTACTCAGTCCACTGAGCCACACCAGACAGGGCTATCCTTTTCATTTTTATTACCTGTTCATTAATTCATTCAGCCTACCAGTCAGTATTTAGTGACCTTCTAGTATGACTTCATCATGATCAAATAATGTGTTGTTCTAACACAACTTTCTGAAAAAATGCTATAATGTGCTCTGTTCCACGATTATCATTATTTTCATCTCCACAGTCATTTTATTTTTTAAAAATAAACTTCACAAATATTTAAGTTTTTCCTCACAGTACATACTATAAACTCAGAGGATATAAATACTACATTTCATGAAATTTAAGATGACACTGCTTTCAAGATTCACCATTATTTCATGTACTAAGAAAAAAAAATGCTATCCTGAAATGTTAAAACGTGCACCTTAAACCCATGAAATACAGCATATTTCATGTCAATTTTCCCTTCACCAAAACCACCTAAAACAATGGTTTTTGTAATTATTTTGTGTGTCCTTTCAGAACTGTCTTATCTTTCATACTTGTTACCTTTTGCACATCAGGGACTCCATGATTCTCAAGGAATCAGAGGAAGGCAAATAGTCCCTTCCACCAGGACTATTTCAATTGGGAGGCAAAGGTAGTTTCAAAAAACATATTTGATGTTACAATAATTTTATACTTGCAAAGTGAAAAAAACAGTTGTTTTTATAAGAGAGATCCTGCCTCCGTTTTGATAACCATTCTCACTATGGCATAATGTTTATCATATGCCATATCTTTATCAAAAGATATGTTTATCTTTATCAAAAGAGGGGCATAATCTTTAAGTTGAAAAAGTCTATAAATTCTGACAAACAGCTAGCTAGCTGTCAATTCTCTCACCTTTCTTCAAAGTTATCAAAATACCTAAATTTTCAGTATTTTAATTCTGCCCAAGAAAATATTTCAATGAGTCAAATTGTGTAAAAAAAAATCATAAGTAAAACTTCTATAACATTTCATCTCCACATAATTACTCCACAGCAAGAGAAGAATCTGCATTTCTGAAAATAGGATTCCAAGCCCACCGTTTCTTTTTTCCTGCAAAGGGCTTAAAAAAAAGAATGAACAATGGAATCCACCTTTTTCACAGATTCAAAATTTAAATTAGTTACTAATGCTCTCGGCATTAAAAATTATTTACACCAAGATACCACCTTTGTCAGCTTGTGATTATCTTTCAACTGTGCAGTCTAGTCAAACCACCTTCCTGACTGCTTAAACAAATGTATTCAGGGGAAAATGTTTTTAATATTACTCAGGCTCTTTCATGGTCACTGACAGAAACAAAAACTTAATCATGAAAAAGTTTAAAGAAATCAGCAACGTTATTGAAAAAAATACACTCTTAAAACATAAGGCACAGCTAATGAAATGGATATTTTGAGAGCACCTGCCCTATACCTTACCAACACAAAAGTCCACGTAGACATGAAGCAGTGGCAGGAAGCAGTTAGTCAAACATGCCTGACTCCCCCTTCTCTTCGGATTATTAAACCCACTCAAGACAGGAGGTGAGTAACAAAACACTACGATACCGACCCACTGACGAGATCCTAAACAAAAAGTGAACCGCAACTATCCTGAACAGCCAGCGTCACAGTTCTGAACCTTGTCACACTTCCCATACCTGTGCCCTTCCCATCTCATCCCACCCCCAACCCCCTTCCAGGCCTAGCTAATCCAAGAATCTTAAACTCTGGAATCTTACCACCTCGCAGACTGACTCCCCTTCCCCCACGCTTCCCGCTCACTTATCATTCCCTCCCCTCACCCCCGCCCGAAACCGGCCAAAGGGCGGGGAGAGGGGAGTTGCCAGAGAAAGACGCATCCCGCTTCCGGCCGTAGCCGCATCACTGGAGACTCCGCGGCGTTCCAGACAGGGGCTGGGATACAGGGACAGGGGCTAGGATCCAGGCCAAGGGGAGTCGCAGGCCCCGTTCTCATCGCCCCCCCCCCCCAGAGCCAGGCCCTGAGAGAAGAGAGAAGGTAACTTACTAATGGGAGCTCTGCCAAAAGTTCCCTGCCATGGAACACAGCTTGCCCTGATACAAAAGCACCAGCCGGCGGAGCGGCTCGCGGAGCGACCATAGACCCAGCCCGCCTGGTAACCGCGCTCCTCTATCTGATCTACCCGGCTCCGCTCCGCGGCGGCGACGGTAAGAGGAAGAGGATGGCACCCTATTCTTTTTGACGCCGGCCGGCAACACTCCACTGTGTAAACCAGTTCCTAAGGATAAAAGTTCCGTCCCGCCCCGCGTTAGCGGAGGAAGCCAGCTGGGGAGGAGACAGCCTGTGCGCACAAAAATAGTTAATGGGAACTGGTGCTCACGAAGGCTCGCGGCGGTCAAGGGACTCTCGCGAGACCTTGTTCCCTGTTCGGGCGTAGAGCCTGCACTGCTGGGTCTTCTGGGTTCCGCGACCATTCATTCTCCGAGTAGCGTTGCCACTCTTCGGGTTTTATTATTCCGTTCTACAGCTTACAGACCTCCAAAGCAGCACGGTGGGATTGTATTAAGGTTTTCTGCCTTTAGTTCTTTCTCCTGCAAATTGGGAAGAGAAATAGAGATTTTGGCCTCAAGGATCTACCTACCAGAACCTACTGGCACCAGGCGGTATGCGTTCTAAATGGAGTTCTTTTGCAGTGAAGCGGAATCATTTAGAGCAATACTTTTTTAATGCTAGCGAACCACTAGTTTCACATATATGTACTAAATGAAACATACAGCCAAAAATTCAATACTTAAATTTTACAAGATGAAGTAATCTGTAGCTTTCACTTCTATTATTGTGATACTGTAGGTATTGTAAAACTTCTCATTAGTTTTCCAGAAACTGGACACAATCGGAAGTTCTTCATAGACTATCAGTGTTCTCAGGTAGTTTGACGAAGTATTTTTCACAATGTGGATGAAGACCAGTTAGGGTGTGGTTGAAACTGAGTGTAATAAGCATTTTCTCAAAAAAAAAAAAAACAACAAAAAACACATTTTCCTAAAAGAAAGTTTTAAAAAATTAGGTATGTTAGAAATAACAGGGATAGTACCTAAAATATCTGATTCAGTTATATATGGATGGATGTACTATACTTCAAGATTTTAAATGCCACATGATTCCACTTATATGCGGAATTTAAAGACCAAAATAAACCAACAATAGAACAGTCCTAGATACAGAGGACAGTTGGATGGTTGCCAGGGGAGGGGGTTGGGTGAAAAAGGTGATAGGATTAAGAAAGTACAACATAGGAAATATGGTCAATAATATTGTAATAACTGTGTGGTGCCAGGTGAATACAGAGGGGAATGCTTTGTAAATTACATGATTGTCTAATCATTATGCAGTATACCTGAAACTAACACAAAATAATATTGAATATAAACTGTAATTGAAAGATACAATTTAAATTTTTTAAAAATGTGAAATGCATCTTAGTAGCTTAACATAACATATTTTATATCACATGTCACTCCCATAAAGTCCCATAAAGTTTGCTCTCCTTGATGGTTGTTCTCTAGGTCTTTGAGAATCTAGTATCTTTTCATCTTTCAACTCCTCCATCTTGGTTTTTTGCCTCCAGGCTTAAAATCTTTCCAGGGAGAGTGCTCAGGACTTTCACAGGCTCTCAATCAGTGGTGAAAGACTTGAACCAGAAACAACACCGTCACTTCCTTTCTTCCCATTGAACAAAATAATCTCATGCTTCTAATTTAACTGCAAAGAGGCTGAGAAATGTAAGGGAGTCTGTAGTATATTTGATGAACTACTGTCTGCTACACTGCAGATTATAGTCAAAAAAGTTTGAAAGGCAGTAGCTTAAGAAACACCAGGCCCAAGGCTACTTCTCATTGGTTGGGAATTTCTTCAACTCTCTCAGAGGTTGCCAGACTGACAGTATCCAGAAGATAAAGATACTGTGATAAATTAGTATTGATAAATGTTTTGTTCCCTGTGCCCCTACTACACTCTTTCTACCACTAGGCCAGCATTAATTCTGCATTCTTCTTCTCACAAAACTCTGAGCTCCTTGAAGTTTTTTTCCTAGAAGATCAGGGCCTTAACACATAGGCACAGCAGGAACTGGTATTTGTGGGGCAAGGTGCTTAAAGAAAAGCAGTATGATATTGTGGACCAAAAATTAGGCTGAAAAGTATTTAGAATGCAAAAAGAAATCATAAATTACTAGAGTCTTGAAGATTTAGGTCCCATCCTTCTGTGAACTCTTTTAGGTAATTTACGAGAAATACTGAATAGAAATGCTTCGCATGTACAACCTGGTTTCTTCTTCGTACCCAGAACTCCAAATGCCCAGAAGCTCTCCATGCTCCCAGTGGCCAAGAAAGAGGGGCCTAAAGCTTAGGCTCCATTAATTCCAGAGTAAATTAACTCTGAGGGTGCTCTGTAAAGTTAAGTTAAATGGAATGATGTGAGCTGAAAGCTAACTTTATTTAAAGATAGCTGATGGAATAGAGTAATTTATAAAAGCTGTTAAAATGCCTAGGTAGCCAGCTTACCTGGATGCAAAAGATGGTGGCCCATGTAGATTTGCTGCTAGGTTTTTTTTAAGCTTTCTTTCAATAGATTTAGGAATATTGTTTCTCAGTCCTCACTACCTATTTAATTTAAACTTAATGGAATCAATCTTGTCGCTTCTAATTTTCCATTTACCTTGTGCTTTTCAAATAGAGATGTGATCAATAAATTCTTGATACTAATGTTGGTTCTCTTGCAGCAAAAAGGCATTCATCCCTTTTCCTACAATGCTTTCCACAGCAACATGAATACTATTTCTCAGAAACCAAAGGCTGGAAATGTAGTGGCTTTATCAAGCTCGCTTAGCTAGTTCGTGACAAGAACAGCTAGAATCCAGTTCCTCTGATTCCCAATGCAATAAGCTTTTCACCCAACTATATACAGCTTCAGTAAAATTATAATGACTAAACTACTATAAACTCATTATTCCAGGTTTGTAGTAAAAGTTTCTCCTCCCAAACACTATTATTGAAATTCATCTCACTTTTAATTAAATTGTCATATGACTTCGCTTTGGTACTAGCAATCAATCATTATTGTGAAAATATCCTCTCCTCTTTCTACTCATTTATTGTGCCTACTTTATTTCAATTCCTGGATACTTAAGTTTATTGAAGATGAGTAAACCTCTAAACCTTCCAGTAGAGCACTACTTAGCCACTTTGAACCTCAGTTTCTTCATCTGCAAAACAGGGATAATTATAGTTCCTAAGTCACAGGGTTCTGGCGAGGTTTAAATAAACCTCAAATGAAGATAGAATAGTACCTGATACATGGCAGGAGCTCAATAACTTTTTTATTCTGGCTTTCATTATTTAAAACAAGGTTAGATTCTACAACCTGGACAAGAGTTCTCTTTACACAGATAAGGAAAATAGTACCACCTTGATACAAAGAAAGATGTACTCTACCACTTAGCACTAGCCCTTGACACTTTAATGCATTTGTACTCCACGGGGAACGATAATCGAATATATTGATTTACAGTGTGCTAGTGTACTCATGCCATTAGGTATTCATTTTTCCTTGTACACTTCTAGATCTGGAATCTCCAGTTTGGGGGATTCTGGAATTCACTTTCTGATTTCAGTTAGTCTGGAATGACCTTTGAGAGAACACAATGTATCAATAAGAAACTTCAGAGCTACAGCCCAGTATTTTTATTATCTAAAGATTCCAAAGACAAAGAAATGTCCCATTTCCAAGAAGATTCCCTATAACAACAACAACAACAAAAACAACAACAAATGTCAAAAAAATTAGTAAAAACTTTATAAGTCCAGTCAAGGTGATCCAGCTGGGAAGACTGTCTGGATTGCAACTAAAAGTTTACACCAAGTTATCATATTATTTTGCAATAAATAGAAGGTATTTAAGGAAGGGAAGTGTATGGAGTAGATAAAAGGAAATCAGGTCAAATTTGACAGGGTGTCTATATGAGGATCCTATTGCTGCTATAACAAATTACCATAAGCTTAGTGTCTTAAAACAGCACAAATTTATTATCATGTAGTTCTGGAGGTCAGAAGTCCTAAATAGGTGGGTCTTACTGGGCTAAAAATCAAGGTGTTCCTTCCTAGAAGAATCTGTGTTTCTTGCCTTTCCAACTTCTAAAGATTGCCTGCACTCCTCAGCTCATGCCCCCTTTCTTTCATTTGAAAAGCCAATAATGGCCAACGGATTATGACAAATCATCATTCTGATGTTCGCTCTTCTTCCTTTTCCGTATTTAAAGTATTCTTGTGATTACTTTTTTGGGCCCACCTGGATAATGTAGAATAATCTATTTTAAATTCAACTGATTAGCAACCTTAATTCCATCTGCAATCTTAATTCCCTTTGCTATGTAACATTCACGGCAGGAGCTCATACATGGCAGGAGCTCAGTAACTCTTTTATTTTAGCTTTTGTTATTTAAAACAAGTTTAGATTCTACAACCTGGACAAGAGTTCTGTTGTCACAGATAAGGAAAATAGATTACACATTCTGGGGATTAGAATGTGGACATCTTTGGGTAGGGGGCATTATTTTAACTTCTGCAGTTCTTTCAGATTGTTCTCAGTGGTTCTGGCTCACAGAGTTAAGTATCTAGGCTCTTCAGGTATATTCGTAGAATAGAAGTGGGTGCATCAGAGTGTTGTAACTTGATAGCACTGGCTGCTATTGATCTAAATTGTATACTTACCAAAAAATCTTCCAATGATAATTCATTTTTCCACATGGATTTGTCTATAGAAATATAATGCTCTGAGCAATGAATAAAAGTATCTGGTCAATGTGGCCATTATTGTTGTTATTTTAATTAATGAATTATTTTTTTAAAGAATCATTTTTATTTTTAAAAAGATTTTATTTATTTATTTTTAGAGAGAGTGGAAGGGAGGGAGAAAGAAAGGGAAAGAAACATCAATGTTTGGTTGCCTCTTGTACACCCCCTACAGGGGACTTGGCCTACAACCTAGGCATGTGCCCTGACTGGGAATCACACTGGTGACCCTTTGGTTCACAGGCTGGTGCTCAGTCCACTGAGTCACACAAGCCTGGGATAAATCAATTAATTTATATTGCTTTTTAAAAAAATTATTTTTAGAGAAGAGGGGGAGGAAAGGAGAAAGGGAGGGAGAAAAACATCAATGTGAGGTAGCCTCTTGCACACCCCCTACTGAGGACCAGGCCCACCACTCAGGCATGTGCCGTACCTGTGAGCCAGACAGTTGACCCTTTGGTTTGCAGGCCAGCTCTCAATCCACTGAGCTACACTAGCTAGGGCTATTGGGTTTTTAATATATTAATTTCTCTGGGCTTGATTATTGTGTGTCTAGACCTAAGAGATGGTGCAGACTCAGTAAGCTGGCAGCTCAGGTTTCTGAGTCTGCAAGAATGAAGACGAGATCTTTGGACCCAGATGAAGTCCATCTGTTCAGTGGTCTTCCCAAAAGATTAAAAGCTGACTTTAAAAAAAAAAAAGATTTTATGTATTTATTTTTAGAGAGAGAGGAAGGGAGGGAGAAAGAGGGGAAGAGAAACATCAATGTGTGGTTGCCTCTTGTGCACCCCCAACTGGGGACCTGGCCTGCAACCCAGGCATGTGCCTTGACTGGGAATCGAACCAGCAACCCTTTGCTTCGCAGTCCAGTGCTCAATTCACTGAGTCACACCAGTGAGGGCTAAAAGCTAACTTTGATTCATTTTTTTCTTCAAACAGAAAAAGAATGGATGTTACCATATGGCTATGGACTGAATGCTCTCCTAACTTCCATGACATTCATATCCCTGGAACATTGACCAGTTCTTATTTTTACTTATTATTTCAAATCTGAACACAGGGATACCTCCTTTTATTGCACTTCATTTTGTTGCACTTCACAGATGTTTTGATTTTTTCTTAAAGATTTAATCAGTTTATTTTTAGGATGAGGGGAAGAGAGGGAGAAAGACAGGGAAAGAAACGTTGATGTGAGAGGGAATCCTTGATCGTTTGCTACTTGTATGTGCCCCGACTGGGAACTGAATCCGAGCCCAGGCACGTGCCCTGACCAGAGACTGAACTGCAACCTTTTGCCTTTCGGGACAATGTTCAACCAACCAAACCAAACTGGTCAGGGTAGGTGTTTCAATTTTTATGAATAGAAGGCAAGACCTCCACCAGCAAAAAATCATGACTCACTTTATTGCGATACCTACTTTATTTTGGTGATCTGGGACAGAACCAGCAATATCTCTGAGGTATGCCCATGTTTTAATTAGACTCCTTTGGTTGCATAAGTAACTTTCAGCAATGTACAATTCACTATAAAAAGAAACATGGATTAACACCAGAATCGTAACTATAAAACTGTCCAGAATTGAGGCATATTTCTCTCTGTGTGTTTTCTCATGTTTTCTTGTTCCCAACTATTTCATATTATCTCCCCACTCTGTTTACTTCTTAGTTTCTGCTTAGTTTAACTTAATTTGTGTGCTCTTCGGCTTTTCTGTACATCGCGAACTTTCAGCTTCACTTCCACTGTACTACATTCTCTACTAATTTCTTTTGTTTGCTTGTTTTCTTTATGTAGACAGGATTACACACATAATGTCTGGGGCTCTGGGCATCTAAACACAGCTCCAATTAGAATTAACATGATTGGCTTAGAGTCATGGTGCTTAATCTTGACTCTGCTTTAGAATTACTTGGGTTTATTCCAAAAAAATTCTGTTTCACAAACTACCTCCAGACCAAATGTCTTCTTCTTCTTCTTCTTCTTTTTTTTTTTTTTAAAGATTTTATTCATTTAGAGAGCATGGAAGGGAGGGAGAAAGAGAAGGTGAGAAACATCAGTGTGTGGTTGCCTCTCACATGGCCCCCCACTGGGGACCTGGCCTGCAACCCAGACATGTGCCCTGACTGGGAATCGAACTGGTGACCCTTTGGTTTGCAGCCTGAGCTCAATCCACTGAGCTACACCAGCCAGGGCCCAAATGTCTTCTGTAGAACAAATACGCATATACAGATATTTATATGCCTATGTCATTGTTTATGTATGAGCAAGGAAAAAATATAGATGAATATGCATTAGGATATTAAGGTAATAATGGGATTAATTAGATTGAACTGGGCAACTGCTAGGGTGTGGAGTCTTGGGAAAAACTTTTTGTGGGGTCTCTACATAATCATTCTGATTAAAAATTGTATTCCACTGGAACCTCTAAGGCTAAAGACAAAAGGAAATGTGCAAAACATTGCACTCTGGTTTGTAAATTTTCACCTTACAGGAGTGTAAATTAACAATTCTGAACCTGCTTTACATGTATGCTGAGCCTGAATAAATAAGTAAATGGATTGTAGATAATGAGATCCAGGTTTCTCACTGTCAAGAAAGAAGTTATAAGTCATCAAAGGAGGAAAGATAGAATTTTTTCTATGGTAATGGATTAGAGTTTAAAATTACTGAGTTAACTCTATCTCCTGAATTACCAACTCTGTCTGAAATCCCACTTGTTCTTGGATGCCCAAACAATAAGTTCCTGTTGAGATGCTCAGTTGGACACTCCATTACATTAAACTGCACTGATTTTATTTGTCAATCTAGTTCATAAAGTATATATTACACTTTTTATATATTCTTGGAGAAAATACTCAAACTTTTCTGTTCAAAGACATTTAAAATGCTGGAAAGGAGAAATAGTATGACCTCTTTAAGTCTACAACTTTAAAAAAGTTTTTGGAACTGCACTTGGAAAATAATTTTTCATGTGACTATTAAAACTAGGTAGATGAGAATATTCTCTCTTCTTTTTTTCTCTCTGATATGATAGGAGGGGAGAAATCAAGGAATACAGAGCATAGTGCAAGGCTGTAGATGGGCTTACAGGAACTAGTTGACAAGAGATGATTGGTGGTAACACTGGAGGCAAGAGAATCAGGCACCAGAGGCCAGTAAGAGAAGTGCCTTGGATAAACTGATTTAAAAGTTTTCTTTAATTTGAAAGTGATGGTTCAATCAAGTTCTTATAGAAAATACCTGAATTTGATGAGTGAATGACACAACCTTTTCATCTAGGATTTTATCTTATTTGACTCTACTGGTATTTCTTTTTACAAATAGTAAATTTAATAATTAGGAAACATTTAAGATGAGTAGTCTTTAATAGGTAAACACAGTTTGTCTCCCCCACAACCACATAAAAATTACAACTGAAATATAGAAAAACCACCACTCAAAACCATCAGAAATCAAGTTGAATGGAAGTCTGACGACTACAGAATTAAAAAAAACTACATCCATCCAGACTGGGTGGAGGGACAGAGACACAGAACAGACTGGTCCCACATCCACATGTAGTGGATTAAAATTCAGGAGGAATATCTGGGGAGTGAAGAGTCTCACCCCGTAGCAGACTCCCAGCCCAGGGTTCCAATGCCAGGAAGGTAAGTCCCTGTAACTTCTGGGTGCAAAAACCAGCAGGGATTGAGTTGGTGGAAGAAACTTCTGGAGTCCCAAGCAGTTCCTCTTACAGAACCCATACATGGACTTA
Source organism: Anoura caudifer (assembly GCA_004027475.1). Taxonomy (NCBI): domain Eukaryota; kingdom Metazoa; phylum Chordata; class Mammalia; order Chiroptera; family Phyllostomidae; genus Anoura; species Anoura caudifer. Next base: position 87,506 of record PVKU01007344.1, read on the forward strand.
ATTAGACTCCCTCTGAGCTCCAGCACTGGGGTAGCAGCCTGAAAGGCACCAGTAGCATACAGGGAGGAACTGAAGTGTCTGACATCAAGGTGAGAGGTGGGGGGACAGCCTTCTCCCAGACAAAAGGCAGGTAGAGGCCATTGCCCCTTTTCTGGACCCTCCCCCCACAGAGGCACAAAGCAGGCAGGTTGTTGCCATATCTGAGGCTCCATCAACCTGGCTAACACTACCCTGCCCTGGAGATCTCCAGAAACTCTGGCCCACCCAACTTAGGGGTCCACCTAAGCTGCTTTTCCATATGAATGGCTGATCTTGGCTCATGCTTCACAACTTCTTAAATCCTCTCTAACAAGCAACAGCCAACTTCTGTACCTCTTGCAAAGTCCCCAGGCTCAGCACTAGTAGCAACCAGCCTAGGTTCACAGTTTAGCTTTGCCTGGGAATCTCCAAGTCCAGCACCAGTAGCAGCCATCTCAGATTGCTTTGTAACTCTGTCAGGATGGCCATGGGCAAAACACAGGTGGGGACTGACCTTGGCCTGTGCCACCCAGGACACTCCAGAGCCTGCACACTCAGTGGATAGCTGCAGACCACACTGGACCACCACCACCCTGCTTTCCTATAGCTGCTCATCCACAGAGGGTAGAGGTTGGTGATCAGTGGCTATAGGCAATCCTTGTAGCTGATTGGCCTGGGTAAATCCCTCCCATTGACCTGCCAACAGCAATCAAATCTCAACTAAAATAGGAGGGTGTACTCAACCCACATGAAGGGTGCACCTTGAGTGATAGGGGTGGCTGTGCCACTGGACCCTACAGGACACCCATTACATTAGACTGTGCTATGAAGATGGGGAGTCAGAGCAGCTCTACCTAATAATTAGAAACAAACACAAGGAGGCTGCCAGAATGAGGAAGCCGAGAAACATAGCCCAAATGAAAGAACAGATTGAAACTCCAGAAAAAGAACTAAACAAAATGGAAATAAGCAATCTATCAGATAGGGTTCAAAACACTGGTTATAAGGATGCTCAGAGTACTTAATGAAGACATCAGCAGCATAAAAAAGATCCATTCAGGGATGAAGGATACACTGCTTGAAATAAACAGTACTAGCTGGGGTGGCTCAGTGGATTGAGTGCCAGCCTGTGAATTAAACGTTGCCAGTTCAATTCCCAGTCAGGACACATGCCTGGGTTGTGGGCCAGGTCCAAAGCTTCTCTCCCTCTCTTCTTCCCTTCCCCTCTCTCTAAAAGTAAATAAATAAAATCTTAAAAAAAAAAAAAAAAAAAGGCAATTTACAGGGAAACAACAGTAGAGTGGATGGAGCCAAGAAACAAATCAATGATTTGGAACTTAAGGAAGCAAAACACAACTAATCAGAGCAACAAGAAGAAAAAAGAATCCAATGAAATTAGGATAGTGTAAGCAACTCCTAGGGCAACTTCAAGCAGTCCAACATATACATCATAGGGTGCCAGAAGGAGAAGAGAAAGAGCAAGAGATTGGCAACTTACTTGAAAAAATAATGAAAGGAATCTTTCCTAATTTGGTGAAGGAAATAGACATGCAAGTCCAGGAAGCACAGAGTGTCCCAAACTGATGGATACAAAGAGGCCCACACCAA
>PVKU01007345.1:0-88968 GCA_004027475.1 Anoura caudifer
AATACTTTGTGAATATTCATTACATGCAAGCATTGTACATGTTTTACCTTGTGTAATCATTAAAAACATATCAGAAGTACTATTATATTTTTAAATAAAATAAAAATAGTTTCCACATAGTCAAAACAACCTACTATTAATAGTATATTAATAATTCCTAAACGTGCTTGACATTCTTGTAAAACTTTATCTAATACAGTGAGAACTTTTGTTTGTAATTGATATATCCAAGGAATTAAGAACTACGTTGCATCCTGTCATTATGTCCCTTAACCCTTTTTTAAATTCTGAATATGCATTTTCTGGTAGTGATACTAAGCTTTCGAAGACAAATGACTGATAGCATTTGCCATGGCTGAAACTTTCAAAATGTGCACTCATGGTGTCATTTTGCGACTTTTCCCTAAGCTCCATTATCTAGAAAATAGAAGTTGTATCTACCAGTTTGCTTAAGTCCACATTTAAAAATTTTCACAATAATGCATTATATATGATACTATGTCTATCACTTTACAACAGGGAACAACTACTATTTATAGTTGAGACTCTCATTATTTGAGTCTTAAGGAATTCATTAGAAAGATGCAGTATTTTCTTCCTTGAGACAAAAAAGTAGTTTATGTAATATTATGTTAGCTCTATATAAATCTTTAATTCATCAGCAAATATTCAACTGTTGGATTTAATACCATTTGATACAACTATCTGAATCAATCTTCCATTGGTTTTTCAAAATGATTTAGTGATTTCTTATTTATGCGTCACTCTCAGACTAATGAATTGTAAGGACAAATGATCTGTGTTGCTGTTACCATGTTAAATTTACACTTGTTAAGTACAGCATAGGGTGCAGGATGGTGAGTCTCAGTTTGACAAAGTTACTAGAGAAATTGAAATAGAGAATCTCATTGCTTGCACACCCTGGAGGGATTTCAAGTTGTACCTGGAGGGACAACATGCGGAAGTCCAGGCAGGGCACAGGCAGGGAGAGAGGCAAAACTTGGGGTACATGCCTTAATTAGGATCCATCAGTTGAGCACCTCTTTTTCCTGGGCTAAGGCTGGATTGGTCAATTCAAATCCATAGATTCTTGGGGGTCTTAATTTAGGGCCCACAAGGGGAAAGACTAAGAGGAGGGGGGCACTGTTTATCACAAGGTCTGTTGTGGGAATCATATAAGAAACTTACATTTGCCTGTGACTCTGTGGACTGTAATCTAGGGTATGTGACACCACTGAGTGTGTTAGTGTCTTTTCCTGGCCCCCACAGGCCATTTAACCAAATAAAATGAATGCCAACGTAGCAATACCATGGACTAGCTTAGCTAAACTACCAATAGTCACTTTCTCCCTTAGAAGGCTAAAAATCAGTGTGAATTATTAATTTCTTTTTCTCCCCTTGTGGCTACACTAAAGGCAACATGTGTGATGAGAGAGTCCAACATGGAGGAAACCAGATCCATGAAAACCATCATGAAACATAGTTCAGAGACATACAACTCAAAACAGACATATATGAGGCAGAAAAATTTCACTGTGTACGTTAAACCACTGCTTATGCGATGCAGTAGCAAACCTAATTAGCTGGGATAATAAAATACCCTTGTGTCAGTTTTCTACTGAGATATTGGTGTTTTTCTCCTTCCCTATTTCTAGAAGTCTGCTATATATTAAGGAGTATCTCTATCTATCTTTATCTTTATCTCTATCTCTCCTTTTTTATATGAGTTGGACATACTGTTTTCTGAGTTCTTTTTTATCAATTTTTTATTTTGCAACTTTAAAAAAATTTTGATCATAGAAAAAATTTCACCTGCTATTCTTTAGTATTTTTTGTTTAAAATTTTTACTTTTAAATATTTGATATTTTAGAGTTAATTACTATATTTTTATGAAGTATAAAATTACCATTTCTAAGACTTTAGAGTAGATTATGTAATTTTTATTGTTACTAATTTTTCTGAATGCTTATATTAATAGATTTTATAATAATGACTAACCTTTGAAGTCATGGAACATATATCTCTTGATTATTATGTTTGACAATTTTTAAATGCATTTATCCTGTATGAGCATATTCAATTTTAAAATTTCATATGCATGTTAATGTGTGAAATTGGTTACCATATGTTTTTATGCAAGCACAATAAGCATTGAATATTTAAATAAATATTTTAGACTTCCAGTCAAGATGGTGGCATAGGTAAACACAACTCACACCCTCACACAACCACATCAAAATTAAAACTAAATTATAGAATAATCATTGCTCAGAACCAGCAGGATTCAAGTTTAATAGAAATATGCTAACTACGGAATTAAAAAAAACCACATCCATCCAGTCTTGCAGAAGGGCTGGAGATGGGGAACGGGCTGGTCCCACATATGCATGCGCTAGATCACAATCCAGAAGGGATATCTTGGGAGCAAAGAGTCCCAGCCTCACACCAGGCCATCCAATCCAGGGTACCAGTGCCAGGAAAATAAGTCCTCATAACTTCTGGCTGTAAAAATCAGCAGTGATTGAGTCAGTGGAAGACACTTCTCATCCCAAGCAGTTCCTCCTAACCCACACATGAACTTACTGTGAGCCACTCCCTCTGAGCTCCAGCATTAGGAGGGCAGTTTCAACGTCACCAGCGGCAGGCAGGAAGAAGCTGAAATGGTTGTCATGAAGGTGAAAGCTGAGGGACAGCTTTCTCTCAGACAGAAAGGCTGGTAGAGCCACACAGCCAGCAGGATGTTGTATCTGAGATTCCATCAACCTGGCTAATACTCTTTGCCCCACCTTGGAGATCCCCTGAGGCATCCTCCCACCCAACTTACAGCTGTTAGCAGTAGCTTTTCCATATGAATGGCTAGTCTTGGCTCATGCTTCACAGCTTCCTAAATCCTTTGAAACATTCAACAACTGACCTCAGGGAGCTCCTAGCCCCCTTACCTCTTGGTCAGTGGCCCCAGATATGGAACTAGTTGCAACCAACTTTGATACACAGCTTGGCCTCACCTGGGAATCTCCAAGCCCAGCACAAGCAACAGCCATCTCAGATTGCTCTGTAGCTCAGGTAGGGTGGCCCTGGGCAAAACACAAGTGCAGCTGACCTTGGGCTGTGCCACCCAGGAAATCTCAGAGTCTAGGGACCAAGTGGATAACTACAGACCACGTCAGACCACTACCACCGCGCCCCGGCACAGTTGATCCTCCACAGAATGTGGATGTTGGTGGTCAGTGATTGCGGCCAATCCTTGCAATGGACTGGCCTGGGAAAATCCCTCCCATTGACCTGCCAATAGCAACCAATAACTAAAAAGCCAAGATGTAATTTATCACGAGGAAGTAGTTTCAAACTTTGTAAACTCAGATGAATTTTTTTCCATTCATCACTCCAAATTTTCTTATCTGAAAAATAGTGATAATATGGCATCAGCTTCACAGGATTTTTGTAATAACTAAAAGAGTTAGTATATGGAATTGCTTATAACAGACTGGCATAATTTAAGTGGTATATACATATATGCTGATGTTTTCAGTATTATAATATTTATCAAGTAGCTCTAATTTTAAAAATAGTACAAATGAGTATATATATTATATTTAAAATTCCCAATACTATTTATTATATTATATTTTATATATACATACATATATATATATGACTTTTTAAATCTGGGGAAAAAACTGAAATCTGCTTTTTTTATTTTTATAGGGCCAGCAATGAATTTTTCCTCAAAATTGAAGTTAGCAACAAGAAGAAAAGTTTAACTAATTTTTAATCTTTGTTTAAGATTTTATTTATTTATCTTTAGAGGGGAAGGGAAGGAGAGAGGGAGAGAAATATCAATGTATGGTTGCCTCTCATGTATTCCCTGCTGGGAACTATCCTGCAACCCAGGCATGTGCCCTGACTGGGAATCGAACAGCGATCCTTTGGTTCACAAGCCTGCGCTCAAACCACTGAGCTACACCAGCCAGGGCCTAAGTTTAACTAATTTTTAAAAAATGAACAAATAAAAGCTGAAATTAAAGAAAAATGTTAGTAAATCACATAATATACTATAAGGTATTGTATTGTATTCTAACAATAATTAAATATAACAACAATAATAAATAGTACAAAAATTAATATAATTGACTAGGTAGTTTCCAGTCCATAATCCATAAATGCAATGGTGGCTTAATGTAAATTGCATACTAAAAATTAATGCAAAAATGAATGATAATTTTTAATATACTAAAATTTATTACTCAAATATCAATACATACATATAAATCCAATTGGAAGTTTGCAAATTAAAAGATTTAATATTCTTAGGGAATGAAGATGGTCTGAGGATATCTTAGAAACTTACAATATAAAAATTGACACTGTAGTAGAATGGTTAAGAGCACAAAATCTAGAGTCAACTTCCTGGGTTTAAAGCTCACAATTGGCCCTGGCTGGTGTAGCTCAGTGGATTGAGCGCAGGCCTGCGAACCAAAGGATAGTGGTTCAATTCCTAGTCAGGGCACATGCCTGGGTTGCAGGCCAGTTGTTGGCGGGGGACTGCATGAGAGGCAAGCACACATTGATATCTCTCTCCCTCTCTCCTTCCCTTCCCCTCTAAAGATAAATAAATAAAATCTTTTTAAAAAAACTCATAACTGCAAACCTGCAATACTTCCTTTCTCTATGAAGTGAAGATGATGTTGATGGTGAGGGTTTTTCTAAGGAGATTTAAGAGAATTAGTCAGAAATTGTGAAAGCCTTGGGACATAGTAAATACTAGTAAATACAGACTATTTGTTTTATAAATAAAAATATGACACATGCATTGGACTTAAAATGTATTAGTGTTATTAAACAGTGGTGATAATGGCATAGGGCAGACAAAATTATTGTGAAAGCAATTGCAGACACTCTAAAACACTTACCCTTTATATGCTAGCACTTAGATTTCTTCCCTCCACCCTGTTCCACATTATTTCTTAGGCTAGTGGTTACCTAGGAAATTTTTGCCTTCAGTTCAGTAACACTAGCTGTTGTTGAACTACCATTTGATAATTTGTTAAACTAGCATTTGATGATACTACACAAATATGAAAGAGAAGCATTATGGTATGCTACCATTCTTATTCATTGTGAACAAAATCATCAGTGCACATATATATTAGTTTTTGATACATGAATAATGGAAATTCAATTTTGTTAGTCTCTTGTTCTAAATTCTTAGTGACTATTTTGAAATAAAACAAAAATTTTATTTCCAAATCCTAAACATCAGTATAAAAAGAACATGTAGGCTGGGAAAAATATTTTAAGTATTGATAAGCTGATTGTGTCTCAAAAATTACTTCTCTTCCCTTTAGAAATGTCTCTCTTTTTGTACCAAAGAAAAAGTTTTAAAGCATAAAATAAAATTAAATTTTTCTAAGAGCTTGTGATAGAGATATTGATTAGGCAAAGATACTCCTCAGCCCCATATTGGTTAGATTAAAACTTTTAGATTGAATTCTACCTAATAGGATGAGGGTGGAAGAGACGTATAGCACTCCCAAGCCATAAAAGCATTACATCATCCCACAGTCACTTTCCCTATTCTTTGGTGACTACAGCGGCCATGTATCTTAAGATCAAAGAGGCCACAGTTATTTGATAAATTTGAGAAAATCTAAATACAGTATCTAGAGAAGTACCATCAAGGATACTGATGAATCTTGCCTAGGAAATTATATGAAAGAAATAAAGTAGCTACAAAAAGCTAATGTTAAAAATGCTACACAATATTGAGCTATCTAATCTGACAGAAAAATATTGTTCAGTATTCCTACAAAAATGTTTAAAGGACAAAATAATTTAAAATATGTTTAAATAATTTTACATGAATTAAAATATACATAAATGTATCAATTTATTGGATGATATAGTTTCAACTTTTTTTCTTGAGTAACTGATATTCTAGGTAAAATCTCTTTGCCTCCTGTATAAATTATATTGATAGTGTAAAATGACACTTAAAATTTGGTACCTTTAAAGGGAAACAAAGTCAAAGATATAAGTAAAACAAATTGAGTACATAGGCAGTTTGTATAAACCGTTTTTCTTGTATTTTTATATTTTGACCCTAATATAGCTATCATTTTGTAGCATATTATTTTCAGAGACTTTCCATAAATCCCCTAGATTTTCACATATATTTCATTAGATAACCTAATGTTCAAGAATGAGAATTTCCTATGTACAATCTGTTCAACTACAATGCTTCTTTTAAGAGGAATTTGTTCCAATGTGACTGATGTATTAGGGAATATTTTGAGCATAAGGCTAATTTCACATTTGCTTATGTGTTATTTCATCTGCAAAAATCACTTAGTTATCTGAGAAAATTCCACCCAGCAGAACTGAGCCTTCTAGGAATACACAAAACACACACATTCACGTACACACAGACATACATACACACACAGCATCAAACTACTGCTCACCCCAGTTCATCGTTATGTGCTTTTAGCCAGGATTGTTCACATCTGGTGTTACAACTTAACATCTAATTTCAGATAACCCTTCCTCCACCTATTTATATTATATATAAATAATAGCGAAGACTGTAATTCCTCCAATGTTCACTTACAAAATATTTCTAGACATTTCCAAGGAAAAATATCATATATATGCATTTAACTGCTTACATGTAGAAATCTGTGTGCTATCATTTTAAGGTTAGTGTCAATTATGTGTTTGTATCACTGAAAATGTTTTTTCTTTCAATTTATATTTTGTATTTTAATTAATCTTTGTTGTAATTTTTTCCGTTACCTTTTAACCCCCTTACACCCTCCTCCCCGCCCAGCAATCACTGCACTGTTGTCCGTGTCCATGAGGCCAAAATTTTTTGATGGTTTGCCGCTAATTTATTCTCACTATGCACAATTTGCATAGTGAGGGGACCTTTAGGAGCATATTTTATTATATTGCATAATTGACTGTAAACACTGACTTCATTTGTCCAAACATCAAAGAGAGAATGGAAATCATCAGTTAGCCTGGCAAAATGGATAATTGAGACTTGATTAAGAAAATTCTAACGTAAAATTTTTTAAAATGCAATTATGAGTCTGAGATAGTACTACTTTGGAATAGTAATCAACAATATCAGTATTTCCACAGATGATTGTTTTCTAAGGTCCTTCTTCAGTCATCCCCAGGTCCTGAAACTTTTCATTATTTCAAGAAGCCACAGAAAACCTTTCAGGTGTTACTGTTAAGATTTCCTGATGGGTGTAAATGTCCCTGTACCCTCAAAATTCAATTCAGAGTATATACATATATTAATCCATGTACAACATACTGAACACAAGAAGGCACAATGTCAACAAGCAAGATAATTTGAGGAGTTTTAGAACACCAATCATATTGAATCAGGGTATACTCTCAATGACCACATTGAACCTTAATTTCCTCTTTGAAGATGCTATTTTGAAATGTAGTTACATACTGAGGTGATGGAAGTGAGGACTTCAACATGTGAGTTTGTGTAGGGGGGGTGCAAAAATCAGCCCATTACACGATATATCATAAAATAACAAACATAAAGTGAGCAAACACTTTTCCAAGGGAGGTATATTCAATAATCGCATAGTTTTTGTCTCACTCATTTATATAATTATTAATCTAAAATTTTAGAGAGTTGACCTGAAGTAGGTTGTGTGTATGTGGCCCATGGTCTCACATATTAACAAATGTTTCATTCTGACTACTTTTTATAGTGTTGTTATGCTGACTTTATAAAAGGAATTAAAATAATTTATTTTCTTTACTGTGTACAGACCAAAAATTGGTATGTATTTTTGAAGTGTTATTTTCTTCAAATGGCATTAATTCCCCCTTATTTTCTTAACTTAAATGTCACTGCAGAGATGTATGAAGCCAACAGAATGAATCTATCTTTATTTAGAGATTTACTTCTGTGGAAAAATATTATTCACTTAACTTTAACATTATTAAATAAACATACTCATATTTTCCTAATTGATTTTAAATATTTCAATATTTGAATATGGAGTGGTACATTAGAGTCATTTATTTATAAACATTTTTAAAAATTACATCTTAAACTATTTTCATTTGTTATATAATGATATTTTATTTTGAAATTCCCATTTGTCTCAATACAGTTGTCCTTTTCATCTAATAATTTTATTTATTTTTGTAATAATTTTTAGTCTTTTGTTTCCTTTTCATTTTGCCTCAAATTCTAAAACATAGTCTTTACATTCATAAGTTATTTTAAGTATATTTTCTTTTTTATTGAATGATTTCATTATATTTACAATGAAAACATTCTCTTTAGCAATTTATTTTTATTATGTATCTTATTTAGATATATTTTTAAATTATTCCATTTTCTTTATAACTAGTTGTCAGTACTTTCTTGAAATTTTGTTCAGACACATTAAAATTTTCTCCCTCTGTTATATATTCTTCATCTAGCATTTTCTCTGAATTGTTCATTTATTCTATTTTCCTTGTAACGTTTATCCATGGGTATATTACTTTCTGCTTCATAGCAATATTTGAATAGAGACTGATTTGTCTATACTGCTATTTATTCAACAGAAATTTTTGTGTTGAGGCAGTAGACCGTAGTGGGTAGTTGGTAGGTTTAATTTTTGTATAGTTATTAGAATAGATTGTTTCTCATTATTTAGGTCTTCTTTCAATGGTTTTTAAGTTCTCTACGCATTTTGGGAACTCTTTTTGGGATGAGCTCTGTCGGGTAGATAGTTGTGCCACTGGCAAAATCTAGTCTGAGCACTCACTTGGGTGGTTCAGAATGCAGCCATGCATTGCACTTCAGCTGACTCAGGGGTCTGATTCAACAATCACAGGGGTCTCTGACACTTGATTTCCTTTGCTCATGATCTCACCTCCAGGCCATTTTTCTTGGTTTCTATTGTCTGTGATGTTGTAATGGGTCAAATAGGAGGGTTCCTCCTCTTTTCCTAACTCCATCCACAGCCTTAAACCTATAATACATCATTGGTTAGTTTTGTTTTGTTTTTTTTCCAAGACAAGTTTGCTTAGCTTTAGTTTAATTTTATCTAAGTTTTAGTATTTTAATAGATATTACTGTTATTCTTTATTTTTGTATCATTTAAAACTTAATTTAATGTGAATTTCCCAATTTTGTGTTATCTTTGTTTTCAGAAAAATAAATTAGAATAAAAGTGGCTATATTTACTAAAATATTACATATTATACATTTAGTCCTTATGTTAAAGAACCATAAACTGTATTTGTACTCAGACTCATCAGTTTTACTTTGTGATTGTGACTATATTCCCCTTTGGAAAATATAAAGGGCACAATATGTTATATTAATCCATAGGTATAATAAAGTCTACATAGTTTTATATCTGTCTCCTGATTTTCTATTTTACTACTTAAAACATACTAGAGTTATCTGCACATCTTTAAAAGTAATGTTTCACAGACACTTTTTTGACCGTAATTTCTAACTAACTTCCCTCCTCTATTTTGTTATGGTGAAAAAAACTATAAAATTTAGCTTTTTAGAAACTAGACTGCATAGAAATACTTTCCTTTATACCTGGAGATATAAGTAAGGAAGTTCTAACATAATAAGTTTGTTTTTTTAATAATGCAGGGAATCAATAACTTTGTTTACTTAGATGTTTTTATTCACTTAATTATATATTGTTACCAAGATATACAGCAACTGTCTGGTAATAAACCCATAATTTCCTTAATCCTCAATTCTTTGAAACATCATCTATTCAGGAAAAGACAATTACCGGGAAGTTTTATAAATCAGAATCTTAAAAACAGAAAGTTAGGATGATCGAGGTTGGAAAACTGCTCACTTTCAATTGCTCCCAGATTTCTTCCTGTGAGGAACTATGCACACAGTTTTACAGGCTGTGGAATCATTGCCCTGGTGTGGGCAAGTGTCTTTCCTTCCAGCCTTCAGGCTCCCTGCAGGCATGTTCAGTTTGAAAGCGGGCACTGTCTATTATGAGGTAGGCAGAGAATCCCCATAACTGCTGCAACTGCACGGCAGGGAATTACTCTCTCAGCATACCTGTGCATCACTACCAAGACGTGAAATAGATAAATAGCCTCACTTTTGTTCTATGCATATGTACAGTAGTTTGTTTTTGTTTATTTATAAATACATTTTAAATAGAAATTTAAAAACAAAAATATGAACAGAATAGTATAATAAGCGTCTATATGCTCACCAATCATATCCAAGAATTACCAAAGTTTTCATCATTTTATTTGTTACATTTTCTGTGCTTTGCAATTATGCTGCCTTACCTTAAAGCAAGCTCATGTCTTTGATATCCATTTATTATAAATGCCTCAATATGAATATCTGATTCAGAAGGGATTTAATATATAAATCTACCATGACTATTATCAGGTACCAATGGCTAAATCATACGATTTCTCTTATAGCGCACTCTTATCCTCTCTATTTTTCACCTTAGTTTGCATCACCATTATTGTGTCTAGTTTCTTAGAACAAATGCCTAACAAGTTTGTTCTCCTCCAGTATTGGTTTTTGTTTAATCTATTTTTTGAAGGGCACCTCCTGTGATCTTTTGAAAAGCAAATTTGATCATGCCACTCCCAAGTTTAATAATGTTTAAGAGCTATTTATTGCTTTCTGGTTCATGTCTAGATTTCTTCATACACCTTACATGGTCCTTTGTACATTGGTTCCTTGTCACTTCTCTAGCCTTATCTTAAAAATGATTAATTTAATAGCAGCATGATCAATATTTTCTCTGATATTAGCCCTTGAATCTTTATATATATAACTTCTCAGATGAGATCATTGTTGCCCAATTTTTGTTAGCTCTTTAGGTTTAACTTAGGTCCCCTTTGAATGCTCATGTAACACACTATGATCACCTCATCACTTACTAAACTGCAAAGCAAGTTCCTGAGCACTTGTCTCTATCATTCTTGATTTACCTTTTAACCCTATAGTGAATTTATCACTAGATTTGGTTGATCTTAACACAAAGCAAGCTAAATTTGTTTACTTCTTTGTATATCTACTATTTCTAATCTAACAAAGTCATCTCATGCTGTGATAATCATTGATCTCATTACTTCATTTCTTTATTTTTTTACAAATATTATCTATTACATGGTTTTTTAAATAGCAAATAAATATTATTATCAGATCATTTAAAAATGCTATAATAATGATCAATCCTGGGATAAATTACTTTTATTTTCCCAATATGATCTATTTGATCTGGAATTTGCCTACCCTTCTGACATTATTATTTATATCACTGTCCCTTTCTCTTATATTGTTCAAGCCACACAAGCTTTCTTTGTTCCTGAAAAAGTTCAAGATTTTTTTTTTTACCTGAGGGAATTTTAAAATTTTGCTTCCTCCTTCTAGAGTGTTCTTTCAACAATTTTGGCAAGGATGTCTCCTACCTATCCTTCATATTAAAAGTTATTATCAGATAATTTTTCCTTGAATTACTCCATTTTCTCAATATCATTTTATATTTGTTGTCTACTAAATTTGTAGACTAAAATATAACTTTTTTTCTTTGTTGTTATGCCATAGATCCTTAAAAAGAAGGTGTACTCTCTTTTACTGGAAATCTGTATTAGTCATGTTTCTTCTGGGAAAGAGAACAAATAGAATCTGTATGTAAAAATGAAGCTATTTCTTATAAGGATTTGGAACTCACAATTCTAGAAGCTGGCATGTCCAAAATCTGCATTGCAGGTCAGCAACCTGAGTACTCAGAAAGACTGATTATCCAATTTAATTTTAAAGACTATCAATGAAGAATCCTCTCTTACTTGGGTTAGTGTCAATAATTTGGTTTTATCAGGCCTTCAACTGACAGGCTAAGCCCCCCCCCCAACATTATGTAAGGCAATCTGCTTTACTCAAAATCCTCTTATATAAATATTAATCTCATTAATTTCACAAAATACCTAGATTAATCTTTAGCCAGTTATTTGGGAACAGGGGCCCAGCCAAACTGACAAATAAAATTATCCATTTCAGGGTCTAAGTTGCATACTTATATTTCAGATCTCCTTCACCTATGATGATAATGTGGTTTAGGTCTATTCTACCCATATAACACTTTCTTCACTTTCTGTATTTAGATGGAAGAGGCATATGGAAGGCATCTATAGTTATTTTCATTTTTTTCTTGCATCTCCTATGGTTTCAAACATAAAAATTGGAACTCTGTTAGTTTTTAGAAGAAAATTAGTGATACGCAATGAATAAGATTTATTTTTATATATGAACTGCACCATAAAAGGGGATTTTTTTGTTTTATTTAGTAATATATGGTCTAACTCTACCTTGTCAAATATCAAGAGTATGATCTCTCTTTTGTTTACCTATATTTTCCTGGTATAAATTTGACCATCAGTTTAGTTTTAGCTTTATAAACATCTTTAGGTATGTTACTTCCATGTAGAATGGTTTCAGATTTGCATTCAATAATCAAACTAAAAATATTTGTTGATGGATGAATTGAGGTTTTTACATTCATTTTATAAAGATTATTGATACTTTTTACTTTATTTCCATCATGTAATTGTGCATGCTATTTATTTGTAATCAACCCTATAATGGTCTTTACTATATTCTCGTTTGTACTGTCCCTTTGAAAGTATACTTTGCATTTTTGGTAAAGATTTATATATTTTCCTTATGGCTACATTTATGCTAATACTTCAATAATATATCCATAGTCTTATCTTATTTAATAGTGTTTAGTGTTTTTCTAATCTAAGCATTGTTTAAATTATCTAGTTTTGTTTCCCCATTAACTCTTATTCACACAAAACCTGGTTTATACCTAGTTAATAGTAATTATAATACTTTCAGAAAAATACTCCATTATTAACATATTACATCCAAATGGAACATTGGCTTTATCTTATCAAAGAAAACATCTACAGTCTTTTATTTGTAACTTTATTTTAGTGATATTGCAAGATGCATATATGTGTAGGGATCACCAAAAGTCTTCATGTTAACATTTTTGTTTTACTCATTTTGGCTGTTTGAAGATATTTCAATCATTGATTCCTTAGGAAATCTCGAAAGTAAAATATTTTATGAAATCATCATGGTGATGATAATATATCCGTGTCCTTTAAATTTGAATATGAGTCTTCTTAAATATATTCTTGGTTTACAGTTTCTTTCTCTATTGTGAATACGTTACTTTACCATCTTCTGAAATGAAGAGCTGCTACTGACAAATATGATTACCTGGGAAGATTTTTGTTTGCTTGCTTTTATTTTTATTTTATAATTAACTTGATTTTTATTTTACCTATCTGCAAGGATCTGTGGTAAATTTTAGCTTAATTTTAAAGAAAAACTTAATTGAATTAGTTTTTAATATGTTTTAAATAGAATATTTCTGTAGAATTTTTGAATTGGCTTTGGTTTTCCTTTATAGAGACTCATTTATTAATCTTGTCCACTTAGATAAAAATTTCACCTTCCTATGTTTCTTTTATATTAATATATTTTTCTTATTTTATTTTATTTTATTTTTTTCTGGAAACTTCTGTTGTATTTTTTCACATTCCTTCAGTTTTAGTTTTATTGTCAAAAATGGTACTTTTTGTACCTGTATGTCAAATTCATAGGTTTAATTATGAATTAATTAATTCATGCTTAATTAGTACTTAATTTGAAAATATAACTAATTCTGATTCACATTTCCTTCATATAAAGTGTGGATTCCTCTTAATTCCTTTTTGTCCATTTAAAAATATTAAGATGAAATCTACGTTTGTTTTCAGGGCAAGTATTTTTTATGTACCTCCATGATATTAAAGGGTAGTACACTCCTAATTCCTCCCAGAATTCAATTTTCTATATTAAATAAGCATAGACATTTAATAATTCTTTTACTTTGACAGTTTTATGAGAATATAATTGTGCTGGCAAATTTAAGGTAGATATACCTCAGGATACATGCTTTTTGGATGTCAAGTATTAGTATAATTGTTAGAATTATTATAGTTTTTCTTTTTAACTCCACATTTTGTTTTTATACACTAAAAACAAATTGCTTGAAAAATAAATAAAGAAAATAATATCATTAATAGAAACATCAAAGACAGTTGAATACTGAGGAATATATTTATTTAATGAGATGAAAGATCTTTACACTAAAACCATCAAACACTGATGAAGAAATTAAAGAAAATTTATAAATTGGAAAGATATACATGGTGATGGGTCAAAAATTTAATGATGTTAAATTGTTCATACTTCTAAAAGCCACCAATAGATTCAATTAAATCCCTATTGAGATCCCCATGGCTTTTTTTTTTTACACAAATTTTAAAAATAAATAACTTTCATGTAACCGCAAAAGATACCAAATAGTCAAAGCAATCCTGAGAGAAGGAAAAAAAAAAAAAAAAAAAAAAAAAAAAAAAAAAAAAAAAAAAAAAAAAAAAAAAAAAAAAAAAAAAAAAAAAAAAAAAAAGAAGATGAAGGCATTGTACTTTCCGATTTCCAATTTCAATCTATATTAAAGCTATTATAAACAAAATAGTATAATATTGACATAAAATCAGACATATAGAATAATGGAACACACAGGTTGCCCTGAAATAAACCCATGCATATAGATTCAACTAATAGTAGGTAAGGGAATTAAGAATACTCAATGGAGACAAGACAATCTCTTCAGTAAGTGGTGCTGGGAAAATTGGATACTCACGTGAAATAGAAATAAGGCACCTATCTCATACTGCTCATAAAAATACCTGGAGATGGCTTCAAGACTGAAATGTAAGACCTGAACCATAAAACTTCTAAAAGAAAAAAAGGGACAAACTTTTTGATGATGTTGGCGATGATATTTTTAATTTAACACAAAAGCAAAAGTAAAGTAAATAAATAAAACTACATCAAGCTAAAAGATTTCTTCATTACAAAAAACAAAAACAATGACAACAACAACAAAAAAAACACCATACACAAAATGAAAAGGCAACCTACAGAATGAGAGAAAATATTTGGAAACCACACATCTGATAAGGGGATGATATCCAAAATATATGAGGAACATGTACAACTCAATAGCAATAAAAGAAATTATCCAAATAAAACAAAATGGGCAAAGGACTTGAATAGACATTTTTCTAAAAAAGATATTCAAATGCCCAACAAGTACATGGAATGGTATTCAATATCACTACTCATTAGAAAAATTTAAATTAAATCAACAATGTGATAACACCTGGAAACTGTCAAAATGGCTATGATCAGAAAGATAATAGATGGTAAGCTGATAAGAACAGATATCTACACTTGAACTTAGCCAAAAGGCTGACAGTTGGGGAAAGACAAATACCAAATGATTTCACTGTTTTGTGGAATCTAATGAACAAAATAAACTAACAAACAAAATGGAGACAGACTCATAGAGAGCAGGTTGACAGCTGTAGCGAGAGGAGATTTGAGGGAAGAGAACTGAGAGAGAGAAATCTCATGGATAGGTACAAGAGTGTGGTGATGGAAGAGTAGGAGGGGAATGGGAAGGTGGAGGAGAATATAGGGGTGATAAATGGTGATGGAAGGAGACTTGACCTGAGGTGGCAAACACACGGTACTCTGCACAGATGACGTGTTATGGTTGTGCAACTGAAACCTGTATAATTGTGTTAACCATTGTTACCACAGTAAATACAATTAAATGTAAAAGCAAAGAGGTAATAAATGTTGGCAAGGATGTGAAGAAAAGAGAACCTTTCTGCACTGTTGGTGGGAATTTAAATTGGTGCAGTCACAATAAAACACCAGTATGGAAGTTCCTCAAAAAGAAAAACAGAAGTACAATGTAGTACAGCAATTCCACTTGTGGATATCTACCCAAAGGAAATGAAAACACTGACTTGGAAAGATATATGCATTCTCAAGCTCATTGCTGCTTTATATACAGTAACGAGACCTGGAAGCAACCTAGGTGTCCAGTGTCCATCAACAAATTAATGGGGGCGGCGGGCTGGAATGGGAGCAAAAGACAGAAAACTGTATGAGAACAACAATTAAAATAAATTTAAAAAAAAACAAACTAATGGGGAATTTATTAATGCAAATTTCAACAGTTCTGGGAGATCTAAGGGGAAGAACTGAGCAAAAATAGAAGAAAAAGAGAAAGAATTCATGGACATGGACACCAGTGTGGTGACTGTAGGAGGGAGGAAGGCGGTAGAAGTGAAAGAGAAGGGGAGGATATTCGGTAATGGTAAAATACAATTAAAAATAAATTTAAATTGATTCTTGATGTTGATAAAAAACATTTAAAATAGTTGATATTTTTTATTAAAAGTAGTCACATAAGGAATAGAAACAGTTGTGAACTTCCCAAGCTATAAGAGAGGAAATGCTAACAATCCTAAGAAAGAAAGAAGTAAAACACAGTTATGAAAATGTGAGGTATAAAAAACATTTATGAGAACCCAAATTTAAGTGATACGAATAAACAGGGTGTTAAAATGTTATGTCTTTAATGATACAATAAAATAAAATGGTCACACAGCAAAACTATAGAACATTAACAGCCCTTATAACACTATAGCATTTGGAATCAAATTAAGAAAAAAAAAATCGTGATTCTCGGACCTCCAACAGAAACCATAAGTGGACTTCTCATAAGCAGGGCAAGGACATCCAGGGATATGAATATCCCTAGGGGAGGGGGCTAGATGGTAGAAATGTTATTACACCCCACATCAAAACGAAGAAAGAAAGTTTAGACACGGAACTGTGCTGAAGAGCCCTTTTATTTTCTATAACCTACTACCTCGTAGGGAGCCTAAGGCAGGGAGAAGGGCAAAGAAGCCAGTGACCACCAAATCACAGCCAAGTGAATCTATATAAAGGTTTAGTTTGGTGTCAAATTAGTCCATTAAATTTAATAAAATTTAGGTATATGTGCTTACATAATAATAATGACAGATGGTGAGTGCATTGGGGAAAACGAATAACCGAAGTGTGTTAACTAGTTCAACTCATTCTTCCTTTACATACTCTTCATTAAACATTTTAACAACATAAAACACTGGACAAAAATATAGAAAACTATTTTATAAATGATGTTTCGAAAGAAAATACATTCTTTAGTGAAAACACAGATATCAAAAAGTTGGCATTTGCATAGATTATTTTTCAACAACAAACCTGGGTGTCCCACTGCTCTATGTGTACATTAATAAGAGGTTGGTTAAGTGTAGAAAAATAATACACATGGAAAAGTTAATTCCAATATTGTTTGAAAAAGAAAAAAGAACGAAAATGTATAAAACCTACCACTAGGCTACATACTGTGGAATACTGTGAAGCAATTAAAATAAAGTTATATTTATACCTTCATCTAAAAAAGTCACAAATATGAAGTAATGCAGTCACTCAGTTTTTAACTCAAAGGAAAGTTTTCTCACAATAATTACAGTGTATTTTATAATAAATCTTCCCAAATAAGTATTCTAAATGCTTTTGAGCTTTCTAACCTGAATTTTATCTATCATTAGTGTTTCTTAACGAATATGAACATGGTAATTGATATTTAACAACTATTAGTTATAAACGTGAGTTACAAGTATTTGCTGAGGACTCACAGTACTGAGCAAGTTACTAATAAAAACATTTCCTGAGCACTTACTGTCTTTTCACTCCTGAAAAGTTTTCTCCTTACCCTGAGGCTGGGTTCAACTCTTATGCAGTAAAACCTCTAAGATCATATTATTAGAACAACTAAAATTTTTAAAAAAGTGTGTTAATACCGAATGCTGGTGAAGATGTGAAAAAGCTGGGTATATCACACATTGCTGGTAAAATATAAAATGGTATATCTACTCTGGAACATAGTTTCTTAAAAACCTAAACATACCCTTATCATGTGACTTATCAGTTGGACACATATCGGATAAGAATTAAAACCGATGTTCATTCAAAAAGTTACACAGGATTGTTCACAGGATCTTTATAATAATTGCCAAAGGCTGGAAATAACCAGTGTCTCTCAATAGGCATATGGTTAAACAAGTGGGGTGCACTCATACTGTGAATATTATCCAACAATAAAAAGAATAACTAGTGGTGCCACAACTTAGATGAATCTCAAAAGCATTAGGCTAAATAAACAAAGGCAATCTCAAAATATCACACACTATATGATTCTATTTAAAAAGCATTCTCAAAATGACAAAATTACAGAGATGGAAAACAGATAGTGGTTTTCAGGGGCCAAGGATGGTAAAGAGTAGTGAGCAAGTATGACTGAAAGGAGGGGCCAGAGCGCTCTTTGCTGTGTGGGGTAGTGTTGTATCTTGATTGGTTGATTATACAGATTTACACAGGTGATAAGAGACCAGACCTACAAACATGCATCATATTAATGTCAAATTCTTGGTCTGAATTGTGCTATCATTATGTGTGATGTAAGTGTTGGTAGAAACTGGGTGAAGGGTACATGGCACCACTTTGTATTATCTTTGCAACTTCCTATGAATCTATAATAATTTCAAAATAAAAGAAAAAATGATGTACTCCCCAATTTCAGTTAAAACATTAAAAATAAAAATCTCTATCAGGGGTGTCCAACCTTTTGGCATCTCTGGGCCACACTAGAAGAAGAAGAGTTGTCTTGTGCCACACATTAAATACACAAACACTAACAGAAACAAAAAAATCTTATAATGTTTTAATTAAATTTATAACTTTGTGTTGGGTCACATTCATAGCCATCCTGGGCTGCGTGTGGGCTGTGGGGTGGACAGCCCTGTGAATAAAATCATAAAATATTTCCTTTTTCAGAAGCTTTACACTTATTCTCATACACTTCAAGAAATATTGCAGAGATCTCTAAGACAGAGTACATTTTCCTTACTAAATGTTTGCAAGATCAGTGGTTATTGGATATATTAATTTATGTACAATCCAGACAACTATTTTATGTATGCACACATACATACAAATACAGGAGAGAGATAGAGAAGGGGAGAGAGAATTTCTATCTGGAAATCAATGAAAAATGACATTGGCTCCTTTGGTCTTACAGTGACCTGTGCATTTTTGTATAAAAATGAGGCACAGAGTAAAACAATTTACTACAGTTGTACATTGTATAAGGACCTTTTGGTCAATGATGGTCTGCTTGTAAGAAAGTGGTTTCATAAGATTATAATAGAGCTAAGTAGCTGAGTATTAAGTAGTTTGAGATAATACTGCTTACTTAATAAGTATAGTTCAATGGGAAGAAGAGGGAATGTTAAATAGCAATATCATCTTAGATAACAGCATGTTAAACACATGGAATGATTGCTTCACTGCAGATAAAAATTTGATAGATCAAGAGCAATATATCAAGTCTAATTGATCAAGCAAAAGATCTATGAAAGATGGAAAGGAGCATAAGTAGAAAGAAGAGGAATTCACTGTAGATTAAAAATATAAGAATCATGCAGTAGAGAAATAAGAATTGGAGGGCAATCCTCAGATAACCTAAACATCCTCAACTAGACAAGTCAAATGTCTTCTATAGATATAAAGAAAAATACAACAGATTTAGCATTGACACTGTGTGGAGTATAAAAGCACATTGTTTGTAGATAAGAAGGGGTCATCCAGAAGCAATAAGCCGGCAGTAAGGCCAATCATATTACACCGACCAGTGGGGGGAAAAACGGAAAACAGCGCAGAAGCAGATCCAGAGAAAGTAGATAGTGTAGTTTAATTGTTAGATGTTGGTGCAGCGGGACCAGTGGAGAGATGAAAGACAAGCATATTGATTGGGAGGTTTTGTCAGGAACAGAAAGCCTAATTATACCAAAACCACATACATTGACCAATTGTTAGGAGAACTAATTTTGAATCAGTCAATTATAAGCAGTTTTTATGTTTTCACAGAAGTGAAAGCAACTAGAGAAGTGCAAAAATACTTTTGACTTCAATCACATTTTTAACAGGGATTTCATATTGTCCCAGCAAAACAGACTGAATGACCCAATATTCATATAATTTTCCCTGCATTTATACTGTTTTATTTTACCAGTTGGTAGGCTGCAAATGCTCTGCAACTTTCTCCGCCCCACAGGCACGCACTGGCAAACACACACGGGAACCTGCCCATCTCCAGCACTCTTTACTATTTGGTTCTCAAATGGAAATGACTGGCTTTCAGCCTTTGCGTATCCATGCTCTCTCCGGTATTCTTATGTAAGTGTGCTAATGTCAATTAACCTGCAGTGGTGGCCTGTTAAATGCCAATTTGACAAGGGTTATATAAGGATATTTCTTAAACAATAATAGAGGGAATGGTTACGTGATAAATAATAAACACAAGATTAATTCCTCTGTCAGCTGTGACGCTCCTTGTTAATAGTCTACTGCTTAAAATAAGGAGGGGTACAGGGCAGTTTTCTGTAAACTATGGAAGTATTAGTGGAAACATAAAATTGTTATTGTATATATAAGTCTTAGGCTCCAATAACCCTTGGCTTCTGATGGTAAAGTCTTTTTCATTTTAATGAGTAAGGCTAAAATTAATAAAGAGCATAAATGGCTCCAGAAGCATTATAACGTACGTAGCAGGGCAGAACGCTCCTAATAACAATGATTAATCCTTATTTGCAGTGTTAAAAGAAGTAGATTCTATTATATACTAGTAATTTCTCCTAATAGTTAGTAACTAACTTAATCTATAAAATAAATCTGAAATGTTTTTCACCTTTATTATTCTTTTAAATAGTATGATTTATTTAAGATTTAGTAGAACATTAAATATAGAACAAGTTATACCTTTGAGAAAAAACTTCTTGTACTTCATTTTTAACACTTGAACGTAACAGTGCCAGTTTCTAAAGAAATCCATTTTTTTCAAGAGTGCATGTTGTGGAAATTGGGATGATCAATTATGATATTATCAAACATACAGTTTTAATTGTGAGTTATTAATATGATCTAGAAAATGTCCATTATTCTGTCAGACAATTTAAAACACAGCCAATAATATGTATGACAAAGATTTGTTTGTAGCTAAGTAAAATTCTTGTCAGATTATGGGAGAGTATTGGCAGTGGATAACAACTGAAAAGGGAACAGACATGCTATAAATCAGTAAAAGTTGATGGTTTTCAGTGTTTTTCTATAGTCTGCATACATCTTTAAGTTATTATGAAGAATGATAGGAGCTTATAATCATATTTAAGGAGCTCAGATATGAGCATAAAACATATAGACCAGGGTAAATCCTCGGAAACTCCACACTCTCACCCCGGATGTATGAGACCTGATCCGGAGGCTCGTCTGCAAAGACCACTGCATATCAGACACCTGGGGAAGAGCTGGCGGCAGTGCAGCAACGAGTATATACTACTCTGTATGTTCCATAAGCCCCTATATTTGTCGATCTTCACCTGAAGGTGCTCCTGGTTAAGGGTTCCGCATAGGATGCCTAAGAAGCTGGAGTTCACAGGTGTCCTTTGCTTTCTTGCTATATGTCAGAGCAGTTACAGCCAGGTCACCCATTTTCTCCTTTTAGGAGAGAACTTGAAAATTTTCACAGTGATATGACATTTCAGAAAACTTTTGCATAGCTTCACATGAAGTCTGGATCATGTTATACCTATGTAAGCAAGTATAAAATAAAAGTGTTTAATTAATGTTGTCTTTTCAAGGACTTTGCCTCAATTTAATATATCTTTAAAAGTTATATTACATTCTCAAAAGCATTCTGAACTTCTAATATGATACAGCTCTCAACTCTCAGCCCAAACAGAAAACATCAAGGCCCTGCAGTAGTTTATGTGTTCAACTGGGGATTATTTTTTTAAGTATCACATGACTAAATTTTTAACATAATTATCATATACCTCACTATAGCAAAAAGATTTACATATGGCTGCTTTCAGTTGGATTTTTTAACATCTAAGTTTCTTAATTAAAGTATTTTTAAAGTAAATTTATTTTTCAGAGGCTCAGTCATCTTCTTTTCCCTCTAAGTAACAAACCAATTCACAGCCATTTCAATATATTTTGCTGATTTCTTTTGTGTTGGTGACAATTAGGCCTTATCATTTCCTATTGGGAGTGTGTTAACTATCTATGATGTCAAAATTATGTGATTTTTATATTATTTTTCCTAACAGATTTGGTTTTTTAGCCTAAAGATATAGTCTACTGTTATAGTGACATTTAGTTAAATTTGATTCTGGTAATATTCAAGTTCCTTAAGTCTTTTTTTATTTTATTTTTTTACAGTACCTATTTTATTAATCTTATGTTTTTTTCTTGTGAGTAACTCATTAGATTTTAAAAATACATTCTTTTTAAGTTAAAGAAAATTGCATTTTTTAGTCTCTTAACACAATATAACCTACTTGACCCTTTAAAAAATATTCTAACTACAATTTTCTTCTGATCTTTACATGCTGCCATAGAGGACATTTTCTGATTTGCTTCCTCAAAACAAAAACAAAAACAAAAGAATGATGACAACAAACAATAACTTCAAACGTAACAGCAAAGTGAAATTTTATAAGGAGACTGGAGTTTAAAAGCAGAGTCAGATAAAATGGAATATAAAAAGTGACTACCAGGAGATTAAAGATGATAAAAAGTTGCTTTTAAGTTTTCCAAAGGGAAATATCAATACATTTATATTTTATATTTTACTAACCAATGTGAACCTACCTATAGAAAACTAATATACTCAGATCTAAAGTTATTTGCCAATTTAGTCTTTATCTCATTAATTATAGACAAATATAAAAACTTCCTGTAGAGTTATTTACAAAAAAACTTGAAAATCATCTAAAAGGTACACAAACATATCTGTACACATACTCACACACAAAGATGGACTTAAAAATACCGGAACAAGAGGTGGATGTTTTCTATTATTCTCGGTAAAGAGTTATTGGCATTGAAACTATGAATGTCAACAACTGCTTTTTGTAGAATTGAATTTTACCTCAATTGAGTATCTTTTAATATATTATTTAAGGCTATTCACATTTACTTTTATGCTCTATCTACAGTAACACATTAGTTTTAATTTGTAAATGGCATGTGCCTTGCACGATGGTTAAATCTATGCTTCTTTATTAAAATCCACATTCTGATTTATTCTCATTTATATGAGTATGAAATTAGATGTGACAGAAAATAAATGCCATTATATAGTGCCCTCAAACTCTAGGAAAATCTTGAATAAGCTAATTGGAGGTCATGTTAAATTACATATGAATGTTGTATTTCGGAATTAGCAAGAGAAGAAAGCCATAATGAGGAGGAAGCTATGTGTCTACCAGTGATGTGACATCATTGAAGAATACTGTTAACAGGGTACTAGGAAATTTCATAATGAAATACCTTAAAATTACTATAGAAGATACAGTAAAATCACAGGTTAAGTGTGCTATCGTGATAAAAATGTTTAGAGTTTTACTTATTCTATAAAATACGGTGACCCAGACAGGTAGTTCCTTTGCTATTTCCCTTCAGGAAGTTGGTCTCATTTTTTCCCCCTGCCCACACTCCTGCCCCCACCCCAATTTCCCCACTGATTATCTCTTCCACTAGGTGTCAGGCAAGAGGAAGGAGTGGTAGTGAATCTCAATCTATGACAACTATTTTTTTAAATGTTAAAATTGATGACTAAATGCAGTCAAACTGAAGAGCAATCATGAATATGGAAGATAAAATGCTCTGATAATTAGTTTGATGAAACATTAATAACAGCAGCTGTAGGAGGAATCACATTCTTTTCTGATAGCATTAGTATTTTTTTTAATCTTCTCTTGGGAAATATTTCCTGTTTAAAAAAGTTTGCCTCCACTTATACTGTCCTAAAACAACAAATAATATTCTTTGCAGCACTCCACATAATTTTAATTGAATAAATAATTTTGTCAAGGTTGATTTAATGTATAACCACAACCACCTCTTAAATATAAATCTTGTAAGATAAGGGTGATATTTGTTTTGATAATTTCTATATCCATGGACTCAGCATAATGCATTGCAGAGATGGCAAATTTCAAAAAATAATATACTGAAAAAAATAACAGAATACAACAAGAAATAAGTATGAATTACTACAGAATAAATTACGTTGCAGTGTTACCCATTTCAAATAAGAAAGCAGTCCAGATTTATGGTTTGGACTCAATTCACACATTTCGCTTAACCAATAAGACTCATGAGAGTGATATACAGAGGTTTGTGGTCTCTTTATAAAGCCAGCTGTAATATTTTGGTTAAGATATCCTTAAAAGAACACACTAATGACGGTATTGACGCCTAGTGGAAGATGCCTGTAAATTGGAAATTAGAAAGATGTATTTAACCTCAGAACCCAGACATATGAGCTCTCTGATCATATTATTCATATTTTAGCATGTCAAAGTTCATTATGTTGCATACCAATTCTTGTAATGAAAACTTTATAATTGCACAACAGAAGATAATATCTTACCATCCTCAGTATTCCTTGCCCAATTAACGTTCCATGGGGCTAACTACTTCCTCTCCCTAGAAAATTTATCTTCCCCATTCCTAATGTCTGGGAGATTGTCTTACTGATTTCTCAGGGGATATGTACATATTACCTTCTCATAAAATGCTCAGTCTTGTCTTTTCTCACTGCATATTTTGTAAACTCTACGATTACACTTAGCAAATTTTATTGCATTTTAGCAGTTTATATGAATATTCCCCTAGTTATTAAATCACCTCACAAAATGGGCTATCTTTGTATCTATAGTACTTTGAAGAATTCTTCACATGAGTTAGACTCCCTGTAAATTTGTCAAATATTAATAAATAATAAAGTACATTTAAGTTGAAGAAGAGTTAAAGAGAATCATTTGGAGTAGGCATTGAAATAGTGTAACCAATCAAAGATTCAGTTGCATTAAATTATGTTTGAGTATAAGACAATAATTAGGATTTAAGAGTTACATCCCGATTTTACTTCTGTGATTTGTTAATTAGCTATTTACATGCAAAACTATGGCATATCTTATTTTGCTAGTTTTCAGGAATGATTTTCATGTTTCATGACCTCTTACTCCATTTTCTTCTGATGTCTTCACCATTACGAAACAAATATTTCTTCTTTAATACATTTGTTCTTTTTCAAAGTTTCAACTGTTAGAATGATATATACATGGTGGTTATTCATTTATCATTAATAAATTTAACATCAGTGAATTCCATATTTCATCATCTTGCCTTTTATTTTTAATTTTTTTAATTATTTTGTTTTTTATTTCAAATGTTTTGTGCTGTCATTTGCAATATTTTTTAATGGTGTTCAATTACAATTGTCCAATTTCCCTCCCATGCTTTCCTCTGCCCAGCCCAACCCTGTTCCCACAGTCAGTCCCCACACTGTTGTCCATGTCCATGGGTCCTTTATATGTGCTTCTTGACTAGACCCTTCCATTTCTTTCCCCCATTTTGGTTATAACTTATTACAAAATACAAAGTTTAAAATGAATTATACCTGCTTGCAAAAAATAAATTATTTCTTACTTTGAGAAAATTCTATTACAGAACAATTGTATGAAATTGGAATAAAAATAGAAAAAGAACTTCTGTGTGGAAAAAAGAAATAATTTTGTGAGGTTTTCCACAGTGCACTGACTCGACGGGAGATGGAGACTTTCAGTTCAGTGACATGTATGACAGAGCCAAGCGTATCTCTCGTCCTTTCTCAAAAGTGTTGTCAACTTCTTGCTTTTAAATTTCAACTATAACCACATATTGGAGTGGGTTTTAGTATTTCCAATGAAAACAAAGAACAAAACAAAATGCATATGTACAAACACACATAGCAATAGCCATACTCTTCTACCATGCAACTAGCTAGAATTTTCCTCTAAACTTCTACTCTTACGATTTTTTCCTTCACAACTCCTATTGACATACCACATCAGTGAGCCAAAATTTTTATCCCTAAAGTGACCATTGAATTTCAAATTGCTAAGTTCAATGGGTGTGTCATTGTTCATGTTTTGATTATCTTAACAAATAAAAATGAAAATTATTAAAGGAAATGAAATTACGAAGTTTCCTAATGGAATAATCTTAAAAGAGGTCATATCTAAATTTATGTTCTCAGCTATAGTAAAGGAAACAACATCAAAGGATTGTTATGAAAATTATGTTTGAGTACTTGTTACATAAATACTTTAAATGCAATAATTTTAATTTGTTAATTTTAAGTTACTTAAGGAACATTCATGGTACAGTCCAAAAACGCATTAAAGTTATTCAGAAGAAAGTGTTACTTAAGAAATAATTGAAGGGAGAAGGTTGTATGTTCCCTTTCTTAGAGTTTGATAACCACTTCCCATTGCATAAAGTGTGGTGTGTTTGTGCATGCATGTGTGTGTGTGCTTGTAAGTTTCAGTATGGACATTATATATTATTAAAGTGAAAAATACTTATGTATGGCCATGGATGAAATTTATGTTTACGTATATCAGAAAATCTCCATGACCTTTAAGTGGCTAAAACAAACAGTTCTGTGCATTATTAGTACCATGCTCTGTCTTAGTGAGCTTACTGACCCAAAACACTCAGCTCTTATCCTCACACAGAGAATGGGGAAGGTGAGAATTAGCATCATGGCACATGTTCATTGTATATCCTTATAATTAGCATATGTGGTGTTGAGCTAAAACTCATGATGGTTATATCAGGTAAATAAAAATGTACTGGCATCAAGATCATCTCCTGTCATTTACTGTCTGCCCTCTGTAAGATAATATAATTAAAGCTGTAGCCCTATGAAGATGCTTCATTGATAGGGAAATGATTTTTATTTTTCCATGCACACGTTTCTAAGTTCATACTTTGCTATTATGTATGCATAACACTTTTAAAAGTAAAAATCAAAACAACAGGTTATGTAAACAATGGTAATCTAATATTTTGACCTGGAAAACATTTTACCGAAATTGCATTATACAGTTGAGGAAATGAAGGCAACAGTGTCACACCTCAAAATGCATTGACAACAGTGTTTATTTAGAAAATGAAGTTTAGAATTATAGCAGCTGTTCAAGAGGCGTATGCTCTGCATGCAAAGGAGCAGTGAGATAAGTCTTGGTGAATCTATAATAATCTAGAGCAAACATTCTGATTTTAAATAGGTGCTGTTGCCAAGATCAAGGGCTCAGTGGGAAATGGAGGCTAACATTGGAGTATGTGGTGTGATAGTAAGAATGTGTTAGACAAGAAGTAGTAAGCTATTTAAAAAAAAAAATCTAACACTTAACAACCATTTATAGAAAATCGTGTATCAAGAAATCTTCTAGGTGTCAGGATATCAGAAATGAAAAAAGATAAGTTATTTCCAATATGGATCTTAGATAATAATGGGGAGTTAGAAAGTACTAGATATAGTAAATAGTTTTTTGTGTATATATACATATACACACACAATATAGAAAATATTGTCTAAGTAATTGGCATTTACATTAAGTGAATCTAAAAAATATTGTTTAAAAAGCTATGGGTTGCATCCAATGTATTTATATATGTCAATGATATAATTATGATTTTTTAAATGATATAATGCAACAGAAAGAAAAAATCAAATGTTTATGTAAAATTCTAACAAAAGATATTCCAGGTACTGAACAGAAAATTATAAAACATTATTGCAAGGCATTAATGAAGGTCTAAATCAAAAGATCATCGTTTAACGTATTACAGTTGCATCAATGTAAAAATTTAAATTTTGCTTAAACTTGTCTATTGACTCACTGCGGTTCCAATCAAAGCACCGTCACATTTGATTCTGGTACATCTTGAACATCTGATTTTAAAATGTACATGGAGTGCATCTTTCTAAGAAGAGTAACAAGAATCTCAAAAAAGAAAAAAAACTAATAGAGGATTTTCTCTACTAGATACTCTTAAAGCTGTAATAAAATAATGTGGGTTTCTCACAAGTATACACATATTGCCCAACATGAATTAAAAAGAGGCCAAAAGGAGACCAATATTTATTAAAATGACATTTCAGAGCAGCATAAGAAAGCCAGTCTTTTCAATAAGTGATGGCTATTAGACTAGAATATCTATGTACAAATATAAATAAATAAAACAATGCATACATTGGTCATTCCCAGAAATCAGATTGAAGTATAATTGGTATTTAAAATACAACATTAAAATGATTATATTAGATGTGATGTCATATGTGAATATTTTCACTAACTTGATGAAATAGATTTCATTATAACTCTAATTTTTGATATATGATTTTGCTATTTCTCCCCATAAAGAGATGAAGTACATTTACTTCTTGTCCTCTCTCGACTTTGGATTTGATAGCTGACTTGGTTTTTCTATTAAAATGAGCTAGAAGGGACAGGGCTTCATTTGAAAGCTGAGGACTTAAGAGGCTTTGGGTGTTTCACCTTTCACTCTCTTCTTGTTTGAAGAACATGAAGCAGCAAGCCCTCTAGTCTTAGGAGGATAAGAGGTACTGGGAGGGCCACCCCAACTGAGCTGAAGCCCGAAGCAGAGAAAACACAGCTGTACCACGTATGTGCAGTGGAAGCAGGGTCACCAAAACTAACTCTCCTGCATACTTGTTAGCAAAAATTACATGTCATTTGAAGCCACTGAATGCTGGGGTAGTTTAATATTGAGTATTATTTCAAAAATAGCTAATTTATAAATTTGGGGTAGAAAATTATTTTTACAGAATATCAAGCAATATTGAAAATAAATAAATATTGATGAATTGAACTACATTAAAATTAGCTTTGGCTATAAAATCATTATTATGAGAGTAAAATAAAAAACATTATTTTCACAAAACATAAAAAACATTTACAAATAAATGGAAAAAAGACGTTAAATTTAAAAAAAATTGCAGGTTTTTTTGCACTTCATTAAACAGTGTATCTAAGTGACCCACGGAAATTTGAAAAATTGCTTTATTTTATTATCAATTACTTTAACATAAATCAAAACAAATTAATGGAAATTCATGATTTCATAATTCAAGCAACTATGAGTTATCACTACACACACACAATGAATAAAATATAAAGGTTTGAAAATAACAAGGGTTTTAAATGTGAGGCAACAGGGCCTCTCAAATGTGGGATTTTAAATGAGAAAAACTTCAGAAAACCACTTGCCATATTCTAGTAAACAATAATAAATGCACTCAAGATTGATAGTCCTACACATAGGTATACGTAAGTGTTTATGAATATAAATCAACACGAGGATGTTCAGAGCAGCATTAGTTATAGTGGCGATAGCTTAGAAACATTCCAAATGTACACTGGCTATAATAGTGATGGAAAATGAAGAAAACATACTTAAACCCAGCAAGGGGGACTCACAAAATAATGGTAGGAAAAGTAGCAAAAAGGTATAATTTTTATTAATTTATTTTATAACAATTTTAAACCAGACAAAACTAATCCACAGTGGTAGAAGGCAACATAGTAGTTACTATCACGGGGTCGGAAGTGTGCCGTTTCTAGGATGTAAAACTGGGCGGCTTCTGCAGTGGGCACTATTTCATTTCTGGATCTGGACATGGTTGCATAGCGGTTCTCAACCAGTAATATTCATTAGGTTATCCATTGAAAAATACATATTGTTGAATTTAATTATTATGCTTCAATGCACATTTACCCACAATGCTCTGTAGAGAAAAGACTATAGTGAGACTCAAGCTGAGCAAATAATTTTGATATAGTGTATATCAAACAATAATTCCCATGGTTTTCAATGGCATCTGATAGTTACTGACAATATGCTGTGTCATAAAACACTAAAATAATTATTTTTCTGTCAACAATGAAATTAAGCTAGGTATAACTATTAAAAAGAGATAAATTGAAAATATTCTCTAGTTGGAACAAAACATTTCTAAGTGACCCATGATTTATAAGAAATATTAAAAGAAAATTAGCCCCGGCTGCTGTGGCTCAGTGGATTGAGCACGGGCCTGTGAACCAAGTGATCGCAGTTCGATTCGCAGTTAGAGCACATGCCTGGGTTGAGGGCTGGTTCCTGGCAGGGGACGCACGAAAGGCAACCATACATTGATGTTTCTCTCCCTCTCTCCCTCTCTCCTTCCCTTCCCCTCTAAAGATAAATAAATAAAAATGTTTAAAAATTATAAGAAATATTAAAAGAAAATTAAATGATAGTGAAGACTCAACAGAGGAAAACATTATTTTCACAAAACATGAAAAACATTTATGAATAAATGGGAAAAGATGTTAAATTAAGAAAAAACTGCAACTATAGGATGCATTACACTTTGCTCAGAAGACAACTTATAGCTTTTAGATTATTCATCTATACTGAAACATGGTAGAAAATCATTAAAGAAATATCCCATCTCAAGACACCAAGAAAAAATGTAAAAATGCAAAATAAGAAAAATAAGTAGAAGAAGATAAATAAATGAACTAGAAATTAAATGCTCAATGTAATAAAATTGAATCAAATATAATACTTATTTGAAAGATTACTTCTGATAATTGTGTTATAAAATGTTAAAATTAATAATACAAAGCACCAATATCAATAATTAAAAAAGGAAAATTCTTATGTATCAAATGAGATATTTATACCATTCACAGTCAATAAAATTGGCAATTTTGAGAAAATGGAAAATCTCTTTTAAAAAAATTAGAAAACAATCACACAGTGATATGGAAGTTTACATTACTCTAAATATTTTTAGATAATTAATCACTTTAAGAGAACAGACCATAATTGACCATAAAATGTACTACACTTTAAATATACATTTTGTGGAAGAAAATTAATAGCAAACATATTTTGTAAAAGTAGAGGAAATGAACATTTCGTATCAGAAATTTTGTGAGATAATTTTCTCAATCTGGTCAAAGCTATGACTTAAAAATATTTTTAAATGGAAGTGAAAGAGATTTTAAAGGTGATAGCATTTTGTAGAAGGGAAAAAAACTGTCCTTTCTTATGGCTGAATGTAACCTCTTTTATATTAAGAAATGCAACATTCATAACCAATACATATTAATTTTCGTAAATTTATATAAGCATGTATAAGCTGCTCAGTCTCCAATTATTTTTATTGCTTTATAGGGAAAGTGTTATATTCTGAAAGACTTAATGCCCTGTATTTTTTACTTTACAAGGAAAATTAATCCCCGAGGTAATAATACAAAATGACCATTAAGATGAATAAATGTCACAAACTTTGGTAAACACAGCTGTGTCATTATGCCAAAAAGGACACTTTTTTTAAAACCACAGTTAGTGGAGTTACGGGAGAACAAAGTTAAATAATATATTGATGACAAATAATTTTTTCCAAATATTAACATATTACTTCAAACATTTGAATCAGGTTACATGAAACTGGCTAAGTCAAACAATTATTCAAAATTATCTAGTTTTACTCACTTTGAAGTAATTAAATGCATAATCTTTCCTCAGTACTTAATTTACATCTTATAAGAGATTTTATTTCAAATGTACTTTGTAATTATCCTGATATGTGAGTCTGATATCAGGCATTACAAAAATTAAAGTATTATCAAACTTATTCTTAAACTCAATTTCAAAATAAAAAAAGACTAGAGACAAATTTAAAATTTCAAAATAATATAATTATAAATATGCCATCTATTTTTATATAATGAAATATAAAAAATGTTTTAATTTTGTATTGATGTACTTGAGGTATGCACACCAAGTATCCAGCCACATGTAATATGAAAGATAGAGACATTGAAGAAGATATAAGATAGAAGAAACATTGTACCTAGGACAATGACACCTCAGTCCCCTTTAAAGTAGGCACCTTGAGACCTCACACAATTTTCCCAATTGCCATCAGCTGCCCAGAGATGTTTTCCCAAATGAAATCTCTTACCTTTTAGTTTTGGGAAAATCCAGAAGTCGCGGGACACCAAATCTGGGCTGCACTGGGGCTGAGTCACCTGGGTGATTTCATGTTTCACCAAAAACTCTGCATGAGACATGACGTATGAACAGGCATATTGCCATATGAAGCTGCTCATCACCATTTGCCCATAGCTACAGCCTTCTGAATCATCCAAATAGTTTCCATGGAGGAATGTCCAAGCTTAATGTATAATCTGATGCAGATTCATTGTTCTACTTAGTCATTTTGAATGTGAGGGCTACACAGTACACATGCTCACTCAACAATGTCTAGTGTCCCCATGGACTGGTACCAGGAGGTCATCATTGTTCATGCCTGAGTATTAAGTCCACTTTCCTTGGCCACCAGGTTACATTAATGTCTCAAAAACTGTTCTCATTATGTTAACAATGATTGGACTCTTTCCAGACAGACTTTGTGTACAAAAACCGACAGGTACATTAAAAGTTGTTCAATATCATTGACCATTAAGGAAATGCAATTCAAAGCCACAATGAAACAACATCTCACACTTACTAGGATAACTACAATAAAAATAGAGGAAATAGAAAGTGGTGGTATGTGCTTTTTCACCCTCTTCAAAATTACTTAGACTCACTCTGTTCTATTCAGTTCCACTGAACTTGAATATTTTTTAGGCTTCATTTAGTATGCAGAGCATAATAGAGATTCATAAATACGCAGGTGAATCAGTTAATGTTGTTGAGTCTTTGGCTGTATATGCTAAATGTCAGAGAATAACACCAGGCACTCATGGCAAACATTTCTGATGTAAAAGGAAAGAAAAAATAATTTTAAAAATTACTAGAAATAAATAATTGCTAGAAATATGGAGGAAATATGTCCATATTATTGAATCAAATTATGTTGCTAACTTTTGGTCTTACTAGACAATTTTTACAACATGTCTTATTGAGTTTTATCTTCCTTTTTATACCTCTATGTTATTTCATAGCATAACAATAATTCTCATGTATTTTTGATACATAAAAAGCTGATATCAACTGAACTAAAACCTGAATGGTGAGCCATTTCTGTATTTTAATAACCATATCCATTTTAAACAGATGATACCATCTGTTTTCAAAGCCTCTAGGAAAATTTAAGCTTGGTTTAAACTATAAACAGAGTACAACTTATTTCTCATTAAAAAGAAGAAAAAATAATGTACTAAAATTATTTAGAACAACTCGTAAATGTTCCTCCAATTAAATGACTGTTTATAAAAATGCGTTATAGAGATTTCACAATGAGAAAAAATTAGTTCATTTTATGCTCAGTTGTTTGCAATATTTTGCCTTTGGACTTGAATGTTCTCAAAACCTTTACTTTTTTTTGCATACTTATATGATATACAAAACAGGAAAGAAACAAACAACAACAAGAGAGATGCAGTTATGATGTCTAATAAAAAAGAATTCTAGAGAAAACTAAAAGAATTATTCAAGAAAATGTAAAAACATCCAAGAGACACAGATGTCAACCCATGCAGACAGTAATAGACATAAAAATCTAGAAGAAAAGTCCTGGAAATATAGAATACAGTATCTGATGTATACTATTTCACTGATGTCCCAGACTTTAGCAAAGGGTTAGAAATAAGTTAATGAAAAAATTATATGAGTATAGGTAAAATTAAGTGCATAACCCCATAGTTATAGTACATAGTACATAATCATAGTACATAATCATAGTACAATGATTTACCCCAAAACAGTTACTAGCCAAGAAAATGAGTGTGATATTACATCACTTGGAAGTGAACACTGTTTAAAATTATAATAATCAACTACTACCTATTAGT
This sequence comes from Anoura caudifer, assembly GCA_004027475.1. Classification (NCBI taxonomy): domain Eukaryota; kingdom Metazoa; phylum Chordata; class Mammalia; order Chiroptera; family Phyllostomidae; genus Anoura; species Anoura caudifer. The sequence continues at coordinate 33,794 of PVKU01007345.1, forward strand.
ATGATCAACAGCTGTCATTAGAAGACTGTATAAGAACAACAATTAAAATAAAATTTAATTTAAAAAAAACAGCTGTCATTAAATTATATTTGGAGTATAAGAGAAAGTAAAATACTTATGTTTTTATTAAAACATGTAATAGTAAAATCCACATGAACTATTGGAGGGATTCAGTAGAAAGTGTATATAATAAACGTTAAAAATTAATTGTGTAAGTAAGTTATTTAAAAGGAAGTAAGCGCAGAAGGAAGAGAGGTAATGGTGGTACAGGACATCGCCATTTCCCTTACGTGTGCATTGAGAGCTGTGAGTTTCCCCCAGTCAGTTTTACGTACTCCGTTTTAGTGCAAGAGCTCCAGGGGTGACTGTTTGGAAGGACAAACGGGCAATGCTCTTCACTGAAGTCTTTTATCACAACCAAATCAGTCTTCTCTAACTTGGCTTTATTTTTCATGTTTCTCCCACATTCTTAGTGACTAAGATTATACAAATTCTCAAGAACTAGGTCTGTATGTTACATATAGGCCTTACAAGTGAATTACAGTTGAAATTTTTCCAATAAATTATTTTTTTAATTAGCAATTTGATAAATAGAGGAACAGGCTGATATTACTTCCAGAGGAATGACAAATCATTCTATCTTTAGAGCAAGTGTCTGGATAAAAGTAAAGGCAGAACCTTAAACTAGGGAAGTGTATAGCCTTTTCTTCCCTCTCCTACCTGGCAACCATCTGACATGTTGTATTGAAAGTTAATGATGCCTTCATATCAGATTTCAAATTATACTTTCTCTAAATTTACATTATATATTATAAATGTTATTATGTACTATAGTTATATTCATAAATGTAATTAACTTATTTGTACTATATATAAAATAGCTTTGAAATATTACAATTCTGCAAGATCATATTTTCAAGATGTCTTATGACATTTATATTAAAATATTTTATGGGTAATAATCACTCATCCTTAAAATTTGAATAAAGCTTTCTTTACAAATGAAGGAAAGGTGGATACTTATTTAGGACAACTTTAAAAATTGTAGCTAATGATCAGCCATTTGCTGCATGCATGTCCGCTTGGCTATGATGAATTTAACTCATTGCCCATGTTAGGGTTAATACCGTGCTTATCTATCTTAAGAACTATAGACTATTTTCTACTTGACAAGTGTCACATAAAACGATTGTTCCCTAGGTGGAAATACAGTTTAATTTCAGTCATTCCCTATATAGAAAAATGCATGAGTCATCCCATTTCGAATGCAAAATTTATTTTTTCGTTAACATTCACTGAGCCAGAACAAAATGCAACACATTTTTAAAATCCATACATGTCAGCAGGTATAAACAGGGAAAACTGCAACAGGAAGACAAAAGACAAGGTCTCACAATTTTACCCAAGAACTTATTAGAATAGTGAATTTGCTTATAACCCTAGCATGATGACCATGCTAGAATTTTTATGGAAATTCTTGACTAAAAAGCAGGAGGGAGTCTTTTCCCCATGCCAGACACTACACTGAATGACTCTTTTTATGATATAAAGGTTCAGCTCTGAATAAGATAGACACCCTTTTTATGATTTATATTAAAATTATTTTCCCTTTGATTGCTTCACTCAATACATTGCTTCTTCAGACTTCTGCTCATTGTTTGTCTTTTCTTAAATGCTTCACATATTTGAGCTGAGTCCTCCTGTTAAAGAGCAGCAGGCAAATAAGGACTCATCTGTTGTGTTACTCATTCCATGGACAAGTCCTTTCTACTTTAGTTAGTAAAAGCAAAACAAACAACTCAGACAGGTAGTTTTAAAACACAGATTTTTTTAAATTGACATAAAACAGTAACATTTAATGAGTATGTCACGTAAATATAAAACAAGTGTATTTCATCTAGCTATTTTCCTCCTGATTATTGGTCAACACCCATTTGTTGGGTCTGCTTCTGATTTCCAATGTCTGTCTCTGAAAACAGACTTAGAGGAAGGAAGGAAGGAAGGAAGGAAGGAAGGAAGGAAGGAAGGAAGGAAGGAAGGAAGGGAGGAAGGAAAAGAAAATTAGTTAATCTAAGCAATACTTGACATAATATTTTTGTAATTCAGTCTTAAAATTCAAAAACATCACTCTTCTATATTCTATTGATCACAGTAAGCAGAAAAGCACATCAGATACAAGGGATAGTGAATAAGTCAAAGGATCTATTTTTCTGTTAAGCTGTATTTATAATACAGTACACAAGTTATTTAAAGTGTCAAAGATAAAGCCAAATTACTTGATTACAACCTTTAAATCATCGTCAAATATGTGATTTAAACTAGCAAGATCTTATTATCATCACAATAGCCTTCTCAAGCTGTTCTCAAGCAGCTGATAGGTATTTGAAATCCACATACGTCCCAAAGGACTTCTTTACTGTGTAGTCCATTGCTACAATGAATGAGTATACCCAATCTAGGAATAAACATTTTTCAGAGATGTGGATTTAACTGCCCTCATCTACACAGTTACTCATCTGGTGAAAGGGAAAAATACAAGTGATGATGGCAGATCTGCTCCATAAGAGCATGTCTATTTGAACTTTATAAATATTGATTTTTTGCTGTTTCTAAACTAAACCTTTTACTGTATCATATTCCTAGTCCATTAGTATATTGACATATGTTTAAATTGTATGACACATCACCCTATATGCTATAAACTGTATTACTTTTCTCTTGTTTCCTTTGCATTTCAAATGGCACCATTTAGTTTATCTGATGCTAACACCCTACTGCTAATTTCTCAAGATCCTGTCTTTCTCAACACCAATCATTTCTGTTTTCTTTAGTGATTATTTCTAAGGAAATAATGATTGCGTTGTATGTTTTACCTCTCAGTGACATTTAGTGGGCTTTTATACTTTATTAAAGAAAAGAAGTCCTACTCTTCTCACCATCTGTACTGACAAATATACATGCACATAAAAGACATGGCCTTTGCGTTTCCTAAGCTCCCATACTCCCGTCAGTCAAGTCCACTTTGCAAGAATCTCCTCTCACATATGTTATTGAAGAGACAGTAAACAAAGGGATTTCTACAAGTGTTTCTCTACCAAGAATTTGTAACTTTGTCAGTTGTTTGAATCAGTATCAGGTTGAATATTAAACCTCAGAAGGCATATACGAACCTGAAGTAGGTATTTTCCATTCTTCATGTAGAGAGGCTTTGATCAATAAACAATATATACTGAGCAGGAAGTATGTGTCAAACACCATATTAATTGGTACTAATGCAACCGTACCTTTGAAAAATAATCTTCCCTTTTTTTAGTCTAATGCAGACCACCAATCTTCAAATAGAAAGAAGAATTAAGGAACCACTAAGAGAGATGAAGGGTCACAGTGTTGTTAATCAGGTGGAAAATGGTAGCTTGTTCTTCAGTTTCCTATTGTTTCCCACCTCCATGTTCCAGTTTCTCACTGAGGCTGGCTTTAACTCATTTCTTTCTTTCTTTCTTTCTTTCTTTCTTTCTTTCTTTCTTTCTTTCTTTCTTTCTTTCTTTCTTTCTTTCTTTCTTTTTGTGAAATGTTGGAAACCCCTTTCATAGATAAATTCATTGTCCTCTTACCCAATATAGAATATGCAAGGTGATGTCCTCTTACCCAATATAGAATATGCAAGGTGTGGCAGTGTAGGTTCCCTGCCACAGTACACCAGCACTGTTACAGCCAATGGTGTTATATGAGCTGAATGGTCTTTTGACTTTGGGAATTTGGATGTTTGCTCTATTATTACATTCTTTTATAGCCAACTTCAATTTGCACTTCATGATGTGCTGTATCAGTCAGCCTCATAGCATAAGCTCCGGGAAACCTGCCTTCTCTTTTCAGGTGCAAATGTTTAATGTAACTAGATATAAGAGAATGATTGAGACTTGAAGTGATGAGACAATAAAGCATTAGGGTTTGGAAGATAAGACCAAGGAATATTGGACCTTATGAAACAAATACATGTTCATGTGAAATGATTAAGACTTGGTCATCAGGGATCATCTGCTTAGCAAATATATTATTCTATTTAAGTGTTATTAAATTTGTTGTCCTACCACAAAACGATCCTTAACTGCAGTGATTATTTTTATAATATATGCATTCTATAAAATAAGTTAAAAACACCACATTACTTATGTCTTTGATACCACATCCCCACAGAAACTCTCACTCGCTGACTTCCGCTTTTCACTAACACAAATCCTACATGCACTGAAATTAGATCAATTTTCTGGTCATTGATTTCACCTAGAATATATGTTCTGTCAGCTTGCCAACTGGTGCTTGATTGGGCAAACTTCTACTCTTTTTTTCCCCATTTATTTATTTATTTTTGTTTTGATTTGATCTTTATTGTATTTTTCCATTACCATTTGGTCCCTTTGTACCCCTCCCCCTTGTAACCACCACCCTGCTGCCCATGTCTATGAGTCCTTTCTCCTTTTTATTAAAACTCTCCACTCCCTAATCTCCCCCAACTAGCTATCATCCTGCTCTCTCTCTGTGAACTTGTCTTTTACTCTTCTTGTTAGTTCAGTAAAATTGTGGTCTCCTATTTTCTAGTTGCCTTTTTTTGACTACATACTCTTCCTTTATTTACATTCAAAATGTTTTTCATTAAATCTCTCTCTCATTGCATGGCTATAGCACCTTTTTCGTACTTATACTATAATATCAAGAAAATGCTATAAAAGTTACTAAATTTTATTTGCTTATTTATGTCACTATTCTGAGATAGTGTGGAAATTTAATTCTATAAATTATTGCATTTCCTGTGTAAGTACATTTGGTAGATATTAGGTATTTAGTAATTATTTGCTGAATGATTGAATGTTCTCCCTCAACCATACTGGTTGATGTGAAGTCATTCCATCCTTTATAACTAAGTTCTGTATTACTACCTTAACACTGCCTTGGATATGAATTTCAGCATAGTAGCTGACTTCAGGGCTTTGAGGAAGCCTTTTTATACAAATAAATCCTAGTTTATCATCTATAAAAATAAATAGCTAGTTTATATTCTTTCATATTTAATATCATCAAGCTACTAAAGATGGATGGGATCATGGAGACTAGAAAAAATAAATAGAAAATATAATAAAAACCTGCAACATAAGCAATCCCTTTACTCCTTAGCTGTGTAGAAAGACTTCATTTCATAAGGTGCAGTTATAATATATTGATGTAGACCACAAAGGACACTGATGAAAAAAAGGACATGATACAGGAATAAACGAATGACCACATCATCCGTATTGTATTCCCCATCTCTGTTCCACGCTGTCCCAATCACTGCCTCATGTACCCTCTCATTGCTTGTTGAATTCTTCAGTTTGCTAACTTCCTCTAAGGTTGGCCAGTTCTAGGCCCTTGTTTAGATTGAGTTCTTCTATTTTCCTTTGATGTACCTGCATACTCATGTTTAATTTCTTTTGCCTTTGTCTTGCACTTATTACCTATTATCTATGTTGTTAAGAATCAACGTAAGAGCTTTAGCATAATTGCTGATAAAAGATGGAAAAGAAAATTATAGTAAAAACATCCATAATTCCTCAAAGAATTTTCATCCCTCTAATGCATATTTCAAAAATTAAGTACTATATTCTACCAAATTAAAAATTATTTAAATTTTTAACATACTATGATAGTACAGGGTCGGGAAAGTAGGTTTACAGCTGTGAGTACACAAAACAGAGTATATTCTTGCATTATTATTTATTATATTATTTTCCATACAAACAACGGTAAACCTAATTTTCCCCACTCTGTGTACTAGAAAATGTGGATACACGGAAGTTGTTTCTGTATTTTTTCTCATTTACAAGAGTGAGAAGACCACAGTCCACAACATAATTTCCCTTCCAAAACTGAAGGTAAGGAGGAGAAAAGGGATGTTGTGGAGGGTTGAGACAGGCGATGAAGATGCTAATCTCATGAAGTTGAGTAAATGATTAAAAGAAGACATGTTAGTAGGTTTATGTACAAGGGGAAAATCTCACATGTAATTATAAGTTACAGGAAATTTAAGAGTGTAAGGACCATGGAGCTCTTGATTTGCAGGAGATACACAATTACTGTTTGTAACTGCTTTTCTCAGGATGGGGACTCTAATCCTGCTTCGTTCTGACAAATCCAGTAAATGAGTCATATGACTTTCAAAAAAGTTAATATAAAATGATGATTTCAGATGTAAAAGTATGTTTAACTTAACCAATAACCAGGAAAACACAAATTTAGTGCACAATGGGGACCTGCACTACTGACTGGTCCTGTCTGAAATTGTCAGCACTGAATTTGTAGTGGCTATCAGTATTTTCACTTTTATGCCTTCATTCACATTCCATATCACTCACCAGTTCTTCACCTTCAAAGAAACCAAACCATTTATCTGTTCTTTTCATGAGGACTTTTTAAATTTCCCTCATAATGTGTATTTATATTAATAGTTTTACTATTAATTTTAGACTGTTACATCATACTCCCAAACTTGGTTTGAAAAATCTTTACACATTTAGTACAACATAGTTTATTCCTTTATACTAAAAAATGTTGATTGAATGAATGATTTATCCATATAATTTAGTTACCATGATCAAGATTTTCAGGTAATTATTCCCCCCCTTTTTTTTTCAACAGCTACATCTCCATTCTTTGTTTATGGTTCCCAAGCCCCTGTTTATCTTTTACTGTTCTCCAAGTTTGCACATATAAACCTTCAATAAACCTCTTGGATTCCACTTATTACTTCTCTATTGATATGCATTTAAGCTAAGTAGCAGGGGAGATATTTCTCTGAAGAAGATCCAAAAGTAACACCATTCTTACCATAGCTGTCAAGCTTCCGTCACATTATCATTTTGTTTAATCTCCAAAGAATAATATCATCATTGTTCATCTCTTTCTGCAAAAGAAAAAAAAAAACAGGAAATCCTACTTATTTTTAAAGTTTATACTTCCAAACACATAGTTATTTTTAGGAATTTTTTTTTACTCCTGTAATATGCAAAAATCTATCTAACTATTAACCTGCACAATTTTCTTTGAATCATTTGGTCACTTATTTAGCTAAATTTATCTTGATAGTAATATAAATGATTGCTTTTCTGTTTTCCTTGAAATAACTCTTTTTGATGATCTTTGTCAATAATGATTTTTAACTAGATTATACTCCAATTTAAGTAATTAAGAAGCATTGCTTTGGAAATAATTAAAAGATAACTCAGGCTCATTATGAAAATAAACTGATGAAGTCTGTAACTTTATAATACTGTCTGGTTTTATAGCTAGAGAAGTTATTAATCATTTATATATTTCACAATACTATGTTTTATATAAAATTCCTCAATGGTCATATAATTTTGTGAATAACAAGTTAATGAAATCCTTTAGGTATAGTACAAATATATGCTCTAAAATATACTAAGACTCAAATTGGAGTCTAGAAACCAAAGAGTTAGAATAATGCCAAATGCACATAAATATAGGTTCTGTAAATTTTCCATAGCTGATGATTCATGGCTTTGATGACATCAATGAGACAAGGTGTTATGTGAATCATTTCCTGTAGTTTCTCTCATCTACCTTTCACTTGCCAGTATATGAGAGAAACAGTTTTTCTGGACTGATCTTACTACCTAATGTTCAACTTTTGCTCTCAGTTCCTGGGGCCTTTAAACATGCATATGTCTACATTAGCAAAGAAAAGATGGTATAATTAATTTTTGAATATAATGTTCTCTAAGTAATTATTCCATATATAATCATCTAGCATTATTCAAATTTGTATATATTTGCAAATGAAACAGTTATACTTGTCAATCTTATCTAAGACATATCAACAAAAGTAAATTATTTTATATAAGTCTATATGTTTACTATTTCAGTTTTTATTTCATTGTGTTAAAGATATCTATTTTGTTCATTATCATCCATGTGCAGAATTTTATTTTTTAATTCCTGTGAAAATTAATGTTGAAATTTTGACAGGAATAGCATTAAATCTGTATACGTCTTTGGATAGTATGCAGTCTTTAAAAATATTAACTCTTTGTAATATGTGAACACAATTTGTATTTCTATTCATATTGTATCTTTTTAAATTTATTTCATCAATATTTTATTTTTTCAACATACAAATCTTTCATTTTCTTAGTTAATTCCTATATTTTTGTTCTTTTTGATGCTATTGAAAATGGATTGTTTTTCTTTTTTTTTTAGGTTAGTTCATTGTTATTGCATTGAAACACAACTGATTAATATATGTTTAATATGTATCTTGCAACTTAACTGAATTTGTGTATTTGTTCAAAGACTATTTTGAGGAGTCATTAGGGTTTCCACATACCAGATCATGCCATTTGCAACCATATAATTTTACTCCTTCCTCCCCAACTTGCATGATTTCTTTTTTTTTCTTACCTAGCTGGTCTGCCTAGGACTTCTAACACCATATTAAATAAGGGTGGTGGGAGTGGACGTCTTTGCATTGCTCTTAATCTTAGAAAACATGTTTTCAGGTGTTTTTTGTTTTTTTTTTTCTGGTTGAGAATCATGTTAGCTTTTCATATGTGATATTTTGACAGTTTTGATCCTAACAGATTATTGATTTTTTCAAATTATTTTATGAGTTTATTGAAATCATCATATGAATTTTATCCTTCATTCTGTTAATGTGACACATCAGATTATTTGATTTACTTATTTTCCTTTAAATTTTTATTATTGTGCAATTACAGTTGTAATTTCCCTCCCATTGCTCTCCCCTACCGTACCCACTCCTACCTTCCTCATTCAGTCTTCCTTCCCCATTGCCTTTATCCATGGGTCCTTTGTGTTGAAAAATCCTTACATCCCAGAGATAAGTCCTACTATGTCATGATATCTGACCATTTGGATGTGCCATTGATTTTTATTTGCTGAATTGGAACCACATGAAACTCCAAATAGCCAAAAGAATCTTTAGAAAGAAGAACAAAGTTGGAGGCATCACATTCCCTGATTTCAAAATATGTTATAAACTTAGAGTAATTAAAACAGTATAGTATTAGAACAAATAGACAATTAGACATATAAACCAATGGAATAGAGAGTACAGAAGTAAGCACATGAATAAATGGCCAACTGATTTTGACGAGAGTGCCACGAATCAGTACACCATGGAGAAAGGATGACTTTTTAACAGTGGAGGGGAAACAGGATGTTCATGCATAAAACCATGAGACTGGACACATATACAAAACTCAACTCAAAATGGATTAAAGACTTAAATCTAAGATGTGAATTTATAAAATTCTTAGAAGAAAACTAGGAGAAAACTTTATAACATTGTCTTTGGCAATGATTTCTTGGACATGACATGAAAATGAAAATAACAAAAGGAAACACAAAGTAACAAGAAGGACTATATCATACTACAGTTCCTCTGCACAACAAAGAAAATAAGCAATATAGCAGCAAGCATTATGCTAAGTGAAGTAAGCTAGGCGGTGAAAGACAAATACCATACAATCTCACCTATAAGTGGAATATAATCAACAAAACAAACAAGCAAGCAAAATATAACCAGAGACATTGAAATAAAGAATGAACCAACAGTAACAGAAGGGAGGGCAGAAGGGGATAATAGGGAAAGAAGGGGAATGATAATCAAAGAACATGTATAAAGGACCCATGGACAAAACCACAGAGGGGTAGGACTGAAGGTGGGAGGTGGGGTGGGTGGAATGGGGGAGATTGGCAGGGGGAAAATGGAGACAACTGTATTTGTACAATAATTAAAAATTATATGTATATACATATATATATACAATTCTAAAATAAGCTAAGTTAGATAATGCTTTCTGATCACAACAGAATTACATTCAAAATCAGTACCAGAATGATATCTGGAGAATCCCCAAATATTTAAAATCAATACACTTTTAGTAATACTTGGGTCAAAGAAGTCTTCAAAAGAAACATTAAATAAACCATATTATGAACTAAATGAAAATATAATTCATAATTTGTGGGATGTTGCTAAAACAGTATTCAGGGTTTAAATTGAAACTCTGAATGCCCTATTAGAAAAGAAGAAAATTTTCAAATTCTTGATGTAAGCTTTCACTTTAAGAAACTAAAAAATGGTAAATTAAGCCAAAATATAGCCAAAAAAGTTGCAATAAAGATGAAAACAAAATGTATGAAATAAAAAAAAATAGAAAAAAGAGAAAATAAAGGAAGTAAAAGCTAATTCTTTTAGGCCAATGATATTGATCAATCTCTAGCCAAATATATCAATAAATAAGAAATACATAAATAGCCTATTTTAAGAGTGACATAAAAATGAGAGGATACTAAATGATTAATAAAGGAATATCAAGAATAATAATGTGCTATTAAATGTGAAAGCAGATAAAAAGATAAATTATTTGAAAGATACAAATTTCATTGAAGATCAAATAGATAACATGAATGGACCTACATGTATGAAATATATTAAATTTGTAGTTAAAACTATTTTTAGGAAGAACTCTTCATACAAATGACTTTACAGTAAATCTTAGAAAAATTTAACAAAAATAATAACAATTTTACAAAAGTTCTACAAGTAACTAGAAGTTTTATTCTCTAAATTTTCCAAGAACACAGCCTTAACTTCATACTAAAATCAGACAAAGATTTTATAGGAAAATAAATATCTCTCATGAAATAATATTCTTCATGAACACATATGTAAAAATGCTGAACACAAAATTTTGGTAGTCAAATTAAGCAACATATAAAAATATTAATACATATATCATGAACAAAGACTTTATTTCCTAAATACAAGTTTGTTTTAACATGAGAAACTCAATCAGCATTATATTTCATCATATTAACAATTTTAAAAAGGAAGACTATCACCTTCATAAATATAGAAAAAAACACTTAATTACATCTAACATCCATTTCTGTTAAATACTTTAAATGAAGTATATGTAAAAGAAAACTTCTTCTATTCAATAAAGTGTATCCACAAATATACAGTGTATCTAATATGTTATGGTAAATGACTAAATATTTCTTCCTAAAATGAGGAATAAGACCCAAAAGTTTGCTCTTAAGATCTCTATTAACAATGCACTATACATTATAGTTAGTGCAATTAAGTAAGAAAAATTATGAAATTACAACCAGATTAAAAAAAGATAAAAATGGTTTCTGTTTACAGAGGATACGCTTCTCTATGTAGAAAAATGGGTGGAATTGACAACAATTTTGTAGAACTATTATATGAATTTAGTAGAGTTGCAGAATATTATATATATACACACACATATATATTTCTATATGTCAGAAACAAACATTTGAAAATTAAAATTTAAAAATAATACTATTTACAATAATGCAAAATACATGAAACAAAATTCTTAGGGATGTATCTGACAAAAATGTTGCAGAACTTTCATGAAGTTTTTTAATGACAACTACAAAATATTGATGAGGGAACTTAAAGACGTAAATAAATGGAGATGTTTACTCTGCTAATGGGTCATAACACCTAACAGTGTTAAAATGTTAATTTTTGCACACTGAACTGTAGATTCAATGCAACCAGTCAACATTTAAGTAGGTTTCTTTGTTGAAATTGACAAACTGAAGTGGGGTGGGGGACAATGACTGGAGGAACAAGGGATCAACTGTGGTGAAGAACAACAAATAAATAACAATAAAATAAAGTACAAAGCACATAACACTTTGAAAAACTTTAAAAAATATAAATTAGCATTGCCTGATATTAAGACATTATAAAACAAAAATATTTAAGACAGAGGTACTGGAAGAAACATATCCAAATTGATCAAAAACCAGAATACAGATTTCAAAAGTAGTAATTCCATGGAAATTGATTTTTTAAATATATAAGGCTGCTTAGGTAGAAAATGGACAGAAAGTATGTTCATCAAACAGAACTGGAACTTTCAGATATCTATATGCATTAAGTTAATTTTGCTCCTTAGTGAGGCTAATACCACGTATGCAATGAACCCAAATGGTCCCAGACCTAAATGTAGAACCTCAAACTAAAAGAATTCAAGAAAATTCTGGAAGAAAATGTGTACATTTTTGGTTAAGCACTGTTTTCTTGAGTGTGACACCAAACATATGGCCGAAGAAAACAAATTTGATTTATTGGAACTTACCAAAATTAAAAATAAAATGAATACTCAAAGCCAAAATCTTAAGGAAAATATTTACAAATCACATATGATAAAGGACTTATAGCCCCATTATATAAAACATTCTCAAAACTCAACAATGAGAAAATACTAACCAAACAAAAAATAGACAAAATATATTTTTGGACATAATTATCAAAGCAAATATACAGATGACAAAAGAGCACATGCAAAGAGTGCTCCACATCAGTGCTCATTACGGGCATAAAAATGAAAACTAAATTAAAATTCCTTCCATGGTTGTTTAAATGGTTCAATTAAAATGACTTACAATTCCAATGTTGGTGAGGATGATTAAGAATTCAAACTCTCATATAATTCTAGAAATTATGGATGTGAAAATAATAAGACCACTTGGGGAAATAATTGATCATGTTCTTAAGAAGGAAGTAATCTTATTTCAGGATTAATAAATCAGTGTAGTAAGTGGTATATACACTAACTGATGTTGAAGTAGAAGTAGGTATATTATTCTTACAAACAGCTAAACGTGCACATATAATCTAATCAGGCATTAGTAAACAGAAAGTGCTTGGATTGGAACATTATATTATTTTATGGAGAAGAACTACATTTTCAAGTATAACTTTTCAAAAAAAAAAGTAAGTCAGTGGAGATTCTGGCACATTTTAGCTAATGGTTAGAAGAGACTATGCAAAGGTGAATCACCAGTACTAACTGCTTTAATAATGTTTTTTAAGACAATGAAATTTTCAAATGATAAGCAACAGCATAAAGCTGAAAAAAGTTATTAAAACCATGACAATATAATAGAAAGAATATTATGAGCAGAGGGCTTTGTTCATCTTTACGGTGATGAAAAGACTGGTAAACTCCAAAACCGTTAAGTTGCAACTAAGTGAAAGTCTCCTTTCCCTATTCAGTTTCTCACACTCTTTCTCACACTGCTGTTGAAAATAGCAGTTTTCGCTAATAAACATTTCTTCAAATGATTATGCACCAAAAAAGGGTAAACCTTTGGTGAAACTTTCAACCTCAATGAAGCCATAACTTTAGGCGCATTCTGAAATCACCTAGTCAGGAGTGAAGTAAGTATTATTAGTTTGCTTTGGGGAAGCAAAAACAAAGAATTCTAATTTTTATTCAGGATAATCCTGACAACATACTTGTTTATTTCTATTGCAGAGATTCCAGGGAATCAAACAAATTGGCTGTTCTGGTTACCTACTCAAATATTCTTTTAAAAATATTGTTTTAGGAAGTGCATTTCTAGACAATAAAAACCATAGTAAATTTTAAAAAGTAAAACCAATATTTTAAAATATCCGAAGACATTTTATTTGGTTTTGATTCACTGTTTGTTTCTTAGTTATCATTTCAGAGTGTACTTTCAATCTATTGTGACTAGTATTTTGACTGCATAGTGATTTTATGCTGCATTACAAATGATTACTTTTCAAACAAAAAAATTACCATATCAAAGTTTTACCTTCATAACTACCTAGACCTCAAGTCATATTTAACTCACTCCATCTTGCCGCTGGATAAATAGAACAGGTCATACTTTAGAGAAAAGAGGGATGTTGGTTTAAACAGATGGCTTTCTTTGTGTCTTCCTGATTCAAGGGGAACCATGGCAACACGCTAAGAGGGGATGTTGCTTAGCAACTAGAAACATTAATGAAGAGATTTCCAAACTATATTTAGGGGAAAAAAGTGTTTTGGAAAAACTTTAGGACTTGGCATAAATGTACACCAAAATTCATTTATGAAACATGCTGAGTATATAATCACAAATCTGGAAAGCCTACCCCTTTATAAATGAAAAATATCAAATAAGCAACTTATCGGACATTTTCTCTAAAAGTAATATTTTTATATTAACAACAGCTTTGATGACTAAATATAGCAAAAATATTAGAACCACATCTTGAGATGTAATAATAAGAAAAGCTAGGGTAATTACAAACTCTATTACTCTCATGCACTGTAATACAATGTGAGCTTTTACATAGGATTGGTAATTTATCCAGCCAAGCAGCTGTGATGTGCCATGTCTGCTAATATGTGTGATGCCACCCCACAAAACATCTCAGGGTGTTCGCCCCCCGAGCTTGAAAACTCACTGTTGCTGCAGCCTGTCAAAGTCTGGCTTGGCTAAAAATACATTCCCCCTTTGAAATTATCTTTCTTATTAGCATTTTCCCCTGTATTATGTCTTAAACTTAATCTTGAAAATATGATTCATGTTTATATATATTCAGTTATAAATATATTTATACATAATATTCAGTTATAAAAATAGAGCCAAACTGGGTCTTTAACTTAGATATATAAATACTTTATTATCATTGTGTTCTGTCTGCATCTGTATCAAAAAATATCAATTTTATCATACAGGCCATGTCAAGTTTGACACAAAATTAATAAGTACATATAGTTTATTAGTTAATGCATGTTTTTTTCAAGTGTCTGCCATTATATTTACACTGTTTTTATGATTATCACATCATCAACACTATGCTAGGTGCTATAGCAAATGTTGAACATACTGCAAAGAAAAGAATATTCTTCTGCATTTGTCCTCTGCTACAGCTCTGGATACCAAATGTATGGTGCTTTTTTTTTTTTTTTTTTTTCATAACAAGCAACTTTGTGACACCAGCTGGATGTCCCACAATTTAACTCAGTTGTGATACTACCCACCTGGAGATAGCATCACATCCCACAGGTGAGGGCTCAGCTTTGTAAGACTGGCCCCACTTCAGATGTGAATAACAAGTCCAGGTTATTACCTGTTTTCTGAAGGACAGGCTATAAATCAAGGATCTCCCACAACTCCCTCTTTTGCTAGAGTGGATCGTAGAACTCAGGGAAATATTTTACTTACTATATGAAGAAAGTTTAGTCAACAGGGACATCAGTATCACATACTGCTTATAAAGATAGTCTCTATATCTGAAATACATTAGCTGAAAGCTCACCTCTGTGCAGTCTTGTGCAAGTTATTAAATCTCCCCAGTTGCTTCATTTTAAAATATGGCTCAAAGTACTTACCACTATTAAATTAATTAAGCAAGGAGGCCGTTAGACTGAGGTGGCTGTAATGTGCTGTGGCCTAGTAAGCACACCAAAACCTAAGCCTAGAAATATCTCCAGGTAAGATGCCAAAATCTGAGGACAACCAATCACAATTTATGTTACAACCAATCAGGGAGTTCCTTGCTTTGCTTCAGTTTTTTTTTCACACACAAGTTTCTCCCCAGCTCCCATCTGTGGAGTGCTCTTCACTACAATCCTGCTGGTGAGGCGTTGCTGATTCAAACTGATAAATGATCAGTTAAACTCTTCAAAATTTAGTATGCTTCAATTTACATTTTAACACTACTAAAGGCTGTTAAGGATTAATAAACATGAAGCACAAATAAATGGATTGTGAGACTTGAATGAATTAATACATAACCAGTCTTTGAATAATGTCTTTTCATTTAAGGACCTTTTGTTATAAAAGTGAGGAGAAAAATTCAGTTCTGGCCAGGGCCACTGTGTATGTGTGTGTGTGTGGTTTGCGAGTCTCCTGGTGTCTGCCTGGGTTTTCTCTGGGGACCCCAGTTTTCTTCCACATCTTAAAGGTGCTCATGCTTAACTGTCATATCTAAGTTGTCCCAGTCTTCGTAGTTGTGGGTGTGACAGGCTCTGAGATGAAACGGGGTCCTGTCCAGAGTTGGATCCCACCTTTCATCCTGAGCTGCCAGGAGAGGCTCCGGCCACCCCCCAGTATGAACTGGAACAAGGAAGCTGGAAAACAGTGTTCTTACATGTTTCTATCAATCTTTCTTAAGTGTATGCATATCTCACATTTATTTCAATGTTTGGTATTAGAAGTAGTCTGGGTCTCTAATCTAGAAGTATATTGATGTTTTCGTAACCAGAAATACTGTAGAAACTTGTCTTCATTACATCAATTTGTTGTGGGAAATTGTCTTTTTGCTCTGTGTAGATTCAGCTTAAAGTTTCAGTTTCCAAAAACCAATTGAGGAAGTTAAGTGAGGATGCACACTGTACATGACATTCTGAATGCTGACATACACACTGATGTGCTTTTTTATGTTGGTATTATTTGTTTGTATGCTTATTGCATATGCTATCCATAAATCAAGGGATTCATTATGGATGGACATAGACAACAGGGTGGGGATTTACTGTGGGAGTGGGGGTGGGCTGCATGGAGCAGGGCAAAGAGAGAACATTGGGACAACTGTAATAGAATAAACAATAAAATACTTAAAGAATAAACAGAAAAACAAACAGCAAAACAAGTCAAAATAAGGGTCTTCCGGGTTTTAATGAAGTTATGATTAAAATTAAAAACTGTTTAATACAAGTTACACAATGTATATTATGTTAGTTTATTAATGGCATAGGAAATATTTATCAGTGCAAATTAAAGTTTCACCGGTCTAAAAGTTTCTTCTTATGTATAAAAAAATGATTCATCCAAAGTGAAAGTTTGTGATTTTCTTCTTAGATCATTTTATTCGCATTACGTTCTAGACATTATGCTAGTATTTTGACAATATTATCTCTTCTTCTGCATTACCCAAAATATATTAGTTAGAAATTATAAATTCTTCACAAATTGCCTAATCTGTACATCTAAGAAAGTGGCAGTAGCTAGATTTGTGTCTGTATCCATTTTCTATTGCTGCATAAGGAGTTACCACAAGCTCAAGTGATTAAAGCAATACCTGTTTACTGTTGCGCAGGAAGGTTAGAATTGGATAGGCTGGACCTTCTCTGGGTCTCACAGGCTGAAATCGAAGTGTTGTCAGGGCCAAGCATTTGCCCAGAGGGTCTAGAGAAGAACCTGTTTCCTCAGCCACTTGTTTGTGACTCTAAATCAAGCACCTTTTTTTTTTTTTTTTTTTTTTTGGTCTAGCTGTCATCAAGAGGCGATCCTTTATCCCTGGATGCTGCCTGTATTTGCTCTGCTACATCACCCTTTCCACCTTCAAAGTCAGCAACGGGGCACCCTTCTCACAGCTACCATCTTTCCGATTTCCTTCCTGCCACCAGCTGGAGAAAAACGCCTGCTTTCAACTGGTGTGGCGATTAGATTAGGCCCACCCAAGTAATCGCACCGTTTTTAAGTGTGGCTGATCAACAACCTTTGCTACAAAACTAAATTTACCCTAGGATGTAATGTAATCATGGAGTAGTGTTTGTTTGTTTCTGCATCCTACTCACACTTCAATGGGAAAAGATTAAGGGAAGGGTCCGTCGGATTGTTTTAGAATTCTGCCTATCTTGCACCCAAGCCTGTGGTAGAAGACCTCATTCCCTTAAACGCTGTGCGATAATGTTCAAAGTGGTCTTAATGTCTGTTTGAATTAATGTTAGGGTAAGCAGGCATTAAAAAACCTATTAAGCTGGGTACACAACTAGATAAAAGTAGAATTACCCCTACCTCCACAGATTTACGTTGTTATACCAAATATCTGTTTCTTATGCTTTGAGAGTGCTGTCAACATATCCAAATCAGTTGGCCTTTTGGCTCTGGATCTAAGCTCCAAATTATCATTGAAAACTGTAAAATTAATCTCACAAAACTCTCCCTTTTCTGAGTTGTACATAAATTAGCCTATCATAAAAATCAATATGTAATTGTACTTTGTGTTGGACATAAACAATGTACCTACTTAATTATTTCCTTAAATTCTTCTGCTCAATAAGATGTTTCTACTATTAGGGAAACATGATTTGTCATCATTTCTCTGTTCTTTCCAATAATGAGCATAACTTTTATTATCACAATCTTTCACATAATTGTCAGAATCAGCATCTGATAAAATCATACAGAAGCATAAAACCTAAAATTAGTAAGACTGATTGAAGCATGTGGAAATTTTGTCATTATTCTCTTAGAATGTAAGATGTATGAGAGAAGATTGAGTCTCACTAATGTGTCAATAATACATAAAAAAGTGTTTATAGTTTACTGATTGTCAAAAATGTTTCAAGTAAAAACTGAATAAAATTGGATTTATTTTATAAATTATGTAAATAAATAAATTCAAATGATCATCATAGTTTAGTATGCTGGCATAAAAACTTTTCTGAATAAATCATAGGCATGTTAGTTTAAAAAGTATGTTTAGGACAATTTTCACCCAACTAAAACCTTCAACATAATTAATACTATTGCTTATTTTTTATGTCAAATTGACAAACCTTTGCTGTATAGTTTGCTGGTGTATCATACATAAAATCTAATTCCTTGAAGCTGTATAGTCTATAACATATTGCCCACATTGTGCTTATCTATATGTGAAATAATTAGAGATAAATACACGTCACATGTACTAAGGATCAATACATAGATTTTTGTGTTTATCTTTAAAAATTGTAATCCTCTATTTTGTTATTATTTAAAAACTCATCCAGTAGAATTACATGAATGAAAGAGGTACCTCTTAAAACAGATGAACTAAAAATGACATTTGAAGACCAGAATTTTAGTTTCTTTTGTGTTTTCTAGTGATTTTAATGTACCAACTTGAGAAATAATGAGCAATACTTCTAAACATGATTTTCTGTCCTCCATGTAAGAGCAAAAAATTCCATTAATCAAAGAAGTAAATAGGGTAAACGCTCCTACTAAATTAATACACAAAAACAACAACAAGTAACATTCCCTCCTTTTCATCACTTATTCACTCCAATATTAACTCTACAACAATGGATTAGGGTAGTCATTGAAAATAAAATGAAACAACACTCAGAATATATTCTCAAGAATTTCAAAGTCTGCTAATAATTTATATTAATCACATATCTGTCTCTTAATATCATGTGAAAATTTACATACTGTCTTTAAGTTCATTTTCACAAGTTGGTACCTGTACTTAATTCTGTTATAAAGTTAAGAATATTAATGATCTGTGAGTTTCTGTTTTTCAAGGTAACAGGGAAAATAAACGTTTATACCAGGGTTTGATTCAGCTCTAGCTGACTCCTGGGAAGGAGGAACACCCATCCAGAACTGGTGCAGGGGGATAGTTCCCCACCCATTAAAAAAAGGTGTGAACTCAATGAACAATTAGCATGCATCTAAGGAAAATTGAATTCCAGATTAAACAAGTGGGAAATATAATACCTGAAAAAGGGATAAACAGAAATGTATTTACAAAGAAACCTGTAAAACACATATATTTAAAAATCTCTGTAGAAATGCAAGATAGAACCAAGTTATATAAAAAACCATGAGACTGTGCCTGAAGTAAGCTTGTTATAAAACAAACAAAAACATCAGAAATGTGGGAGATGGAAATGGTAAATATTGAGATAATCAATTCAGCAACAAATCATTAAGATGAAATGTGGAGAGGATGCAGTAGAAAAAACCCATATGTTAAACTGTATCACAGGATGGCCCAAAAGTAACAAGGAAAGGGAACATCATGTGCATGTGTGTGTGTATGTGTGTACATATGTGTGTGTTTGTAAAGTTTAAAGTAATAATGTCAACCCAAAAGCTCCTAAATACTTTTCATTAGTGTGCTAAAAGAAAGGCCAGTGAGCAGGAGAGACAGGCAGTCTCTGAAGAAATGAAAGCCTAAAGTTTTACATCATAAAAGTAGTCTTTGGAGTTGAAGTCTGTAATATGCTATTTCTAACTACAGAAACCAGTACATTACCAATTCCAGCAAAAGCAAATGTATGAACATTGTAATGAAACTTCAATACATTAAAGATAAACAAAAAATCTTAAGAGTTCCTTGAGAGAAAGTGAATTACATACCCCACAAAAGAATCGGTTTTTTGTTGCATAACAAGTGTTGAATCTAATAATGTCAGGACCCATGTACGGGATAAGCAAGTGATCAGAACAGACACATATTGCCACCCCTGCCAATCTTTTCTTTAGGGAAACCAGATGGAGTACTAACTACAGAGGTACATACATTATAGGGCTATAGAAAGTGATTGTGTCTCAGGAGAGGGTGTTGGGGAGTGGAGGTGGGGGTCGGGGCATGGACTGTGTAAAGTGAATTAGATTTAAGGGGCAGGTAGTGGTTACGATATTCCTCTTTGATGAAATGACATTGAGCAGAGGAATGAAGGAAGTGAGGTAGGTATCTATGCAGATGTCTAGGTGAAGGTTAATACAAGCAGGAAAAATAAGCAGTTTCCTTTTATAAAGGCTTACCACAGCTGTTTAGCAAGCATAGTGGAACAAGAAGCCAGTACGTGTGGAACAAGTAAGAGTAACAAAATAGGGGATCTGATTAGAAAAGGGTCCTGTTTTTGTATCAAGAAAGTCTTTTTAGGTGACAATAAAGATCGGGGCTTTTATTTGGGATGAATGAGGTTTGGAGAAGATTCTAAATACAGACATGACCATCATCAGCCTTACTTAGACTTTAAAAGGACTAATCTCAAATTTGTATTTAAAAAAAAAAAAAAAAAAAGCTTTTAGGATCTGGACAAAGATGAAAGCAGAAAGCCCAGAAAGGAGACGATTCTAACTGAATGTCTAATAGACTATGATGGCACACACTGGCTAGGCACCAGGAAAGCGGTGGGAAGAGGTACATTGTGCATTTTAACACATGAATTGAATGTGTCACAATGTATTCAAGGGTGGCTCTCACTAGAAAAAAAAAAGTTGTCAGCACCTGGAATTGAAAAGGCTGTGTGGGTAGAGAAGGTTTGGAGAAAACCAGAGTTCCATCCTAATATGTTAAACTAGAAAACTGTATTTAATATGTACAAGGACACTTCAGGAAAGGAGTCAGATATATGAACTGTGTTTTGAGAGAGATTGTGTTAATGATATAAAATTGGAAGTCATTGTTGTGTGAAACTTATTTTAGATGTGATAACAATCATATCAGTCCACCATTGGATTTAGTGAAAGTAGATTAAAAAAATCATATAGTCATAGGATAATCCTAAATTAAGATATCTGGAAGAAGAGGAAAACCAATAAAAGACTTTAAGGTGAATTGGAAAAAAAAAACTAATAATTTGTGTTATCCTACTGATTAAATTTTATTAAATGTTGAGTGATTAACTCTGGGAACTCTTGTTTTTAGGGTAGATAAAGTGAGAACTGAGAATTGTCCCTTAAAGAATTGACCCATCATTTTGATGACCTTGACCAGAGAAAGTGAGATTGCTTGGTGAAAGAAAAAAAGTTTAAATAGAGAATGAGAACAGAAATTGATGCTAATGTGTATAGTGTATTCACTTGAGAAGTTTTGTTTGAAGGGAAAGCAAAATGTAATAGTTGGGGATTTAAAAATAATTCTTTTCCCTCTACATCCTCCTCATATTTTGATGAAAGAAATAATATATTTTATTACAATGAAAATGATTTCATAGAAAGAAATAATAAGGATGCATTGGAGAGAAGAAAAATTACTGGAGCTATATTCTTGATTAGGCTCAAAGGGAAGCACATCAATGCCTGAGTTAGGACATTCGCTGTGAAGAGGATCGTGAATGGTTCATATAGTATAATAGGCAGTAAAGCAGGGCACATAAATTGAGAGTTGGAAGGCATGCTGACATACAGATGAATCCAGAGAAGTTCTGTTTCAAGTGTTTCAATTGCCTTAATGCAATAAGCTGATCTATTTGGAGAAAAGATAGAGAAGGTGATGTCGGTCACTGGAGGAGTGAAGAACAGTGAAATAATTGTTAAGATAGTAAGGGATTTAATGAAATATAAAAATGTATAATCAAGATGCCTAGAAACATGAAGGCACATTAAGTTTCTGGATTTTGATTTAAAAGCGTGTTTTATCACATTGCAAAGAGAGGAACCGATGTTGTGCTCACTCCAAGCAGGTGAGAGAAGAAAGAAAGGCAAGGGACCATGACTAGGCTTTTGATAAGATTAAGGTGGAACAAGGTGATTTCATAGAATTTTGGAAGAGAGGAAAGTTGGTTTGTTCAATGAACTGAAGTTTCCAGAAAGACTAAAAGTTCCTGGAAATTGTGGTACTAGAGAGAGTGAGTTGACGAAGAGTTGCAAATAAGGGCTCCTTGTAGAGAATAAAGTAAACAGGGGTGCCAGGCAGATCAGTCATGGTGGACTCAGGGCGGATGGTGTTGTGACGGTCAGGCAGAAAGACGAGGCACGTGTCTGCAGTTCACACAGCATCCTACTCAGGGGACTTGAACTCATAACATGAATGCAGGATGTGTAAATGAAGTACGGAATCACTCTGATTAAAGTGATTACTTTCGGCAGCTGTCAAGGGAGGGCAGGTTTGCAGGGAATGTGCAGAAACTCTGTTGAAAGCCTTTGCTGTGTGCGGACCACCTTCACAATCTGGATGTAGAAAGCCTTGGAAGGACTGGGCCAGTCCAGAGGGCGGGGCATAGCCAGCCCAAATCCTCACTGGATAAGGGAGCGCTAATGACAGTTTAGTTTATAATTAACCGCTGTAATTTATGAAGGTGGGTGTATCAACATCTCCCTGACTGAGCCCATTTACTTTGGAATCAAGTGCATCGTTGTTAATCAACATTTGGCTAGCTTTACCATTTCGTTTTGTTGTTGTTGTTTATTTGTTTGTTTCAACATTCATAGTCTCCTCTCTCTGTGTCCCTCTCTCAACTCTCTACCTCACTTTTCCTGCCTCCGTTTCTCTTTTCTTTTCTCTTTTTTTTTTCTCTCAAACATTATTGGTATTTACAAAGAAGATGACTGAACAGAATTTTTCCCGGTGGGTAAGTGCCTAAACCTGTGATATTATTTCAACTTCTTGGTAATTTTATATACAGAATTGAGTTGTCATTGATTCATCTTTCTTCAAGGTATTTAACTAGTTTTCATTGATCATCTTTGGTAACTTAACAGACAGCATATGTACAATATCTAGTTGATATTAGAGTGAGAATAAAAAACAGATACCTCTTTATCCCACAAAATGTTACTGTATAATATTCAAGTATATCTTTCAGTAGTAGTTTCATTACAGTTGTAAGTTACTAGCCAGAAACTGAAGTGGAGAAATGATGACATCAAGAGTAAGGTATCCCAGGGAGAGAATTAATGTCAAAATAATTACATGGTTCACAGTTAAGGCTGTATGGTTATTAGCAACTCTAGAAAAGCTAATTAAGTAAGTCAAAAATTGAGTTTAAGCCAGTTAAGTCAAAGTGTTTCTGTGGCTTCTGAACAAATAGGTAACACCTAAGAGCTGAGAATGTATTCATTAATCAAAGGAACTGAAAATTATATCACACTGATTAAAACCACATGTAGTAAAAATGCCTGTTTAGTTTTCTTTTATAATGAGATCTTAAAAAAACGGAACTGCTATAAATTTTAATTTGCTCTTACAATCAGAAGAGTTTTTCATTATATTATTCTCTCACAACTATTTTTGATAATTACATAATTTTCTTCAACTCCTCAGTCCCTCTTTTTTAAAAATCAATACCCATTATTAGTTTTTCAATTAGAACAACCAACACTTCTTTAAAATACAGACCTAACCTCATGTATACAAGCACCGAAAACAGGAAAAAATACAACGTACAGTGGAGTGCCTGTAACAGGGTGCAGCCAGGAGGGGGGCCTCAAAAAGGGAGTTGGAATGGGGCCCAGAACTCAGGGTGTCCAGGAAATATTAGAAAGACATATAAGATGTCCTCACCCCTTCCCCCTCAGGTATGAGTTGGGGGAAGGGATAAATGGAGCAGGGCCATTGAGTTGTTTTGCATAGCAATGGTTTTGCAGATAACCTCCAGAATAGTCATTTAACATATCTATAACCTTTAACTGGTCTTATAGATATGTTGAACAGCTGTGGTCAGGCTCTGAGCCAGGGGGATGGAAAGGACTCTCCCCAAGATGTGACTGGGGGAGGAACCCCAAGTTACAGCGCCTGCGTGGGAGCTTGGAGAAGATTGGCTCCAGAAAATGAGGACACACCTGCCCAGACTCATGATGGCATCCCAATAACCTTGGAAATATACAGGAATGCTGGCAGGTGTAACCGATTGTAGGAGGAGTCGGAAATAGGGCTGCAGAGGAGGATTGGCCCAGGGATTTAAACCCAGGTGTGGCAGCCACTAGAGAGATCCATGGGGTTTCACCAGAGTGCAGGACCCACAGCTCTATGAGGGAAAATCACCATGTGGCTTTAGCAGAGAATTGCCACTCGGTTTTTCCAGAGTGGAGACCCTCTCGCAGCTTTGCCAGAGGGAGAGATTCCACATGGTTTCACCAGAGTGCAGACCCCTGCAGCTTTGGTGAAGAGGGAGAGCCATGAGGCTTTGCCAGAGTGGGGACCCCTTCCCCACAGCTTTGGTAGAAGGACACGCGGCTTTGGGGTGCTCCCTTTGGCTGCGTGGCCTGGGAACGAGAAAGACTTTGCCTAGAAGAAGGGTGAAAGAACTCTTGCTGGTAGGCCATGAGAAGATGCCACATGGCTTTGGATTAATTAGAGATCCTGCCTGGACGACGCCATAACTGACGGTGTCAAGAGCCTGGATCCCGGACATGTGCTTCTCTTCCTTGCAATTACGGTACCCTGAATTAGGGCAGAGGGAGATAGTAAGCACTGTGGGCATCTGTGGGTATCCTAAGGGACTTTGATATTTTTAACAGAGACGTTAGGTTGCTACTTTAACTCTGTATAGCATTAAATAAACATTTCCTTTCCTTTTCACAAATCCCTGGCTTTGAGAGACATCTTTCCATAAGGCGGCGGACAATAACGAACCTTCTGTTGCTCTGTAACATGCCGACTTTAAGAAAGAGCAAACATGCAACATTTACTGCCACTGGAAGAGGCTTACTCTCTTAGTTTTGAATAATTTTGCCTTGGAGTGTTTCAAGATTTTATTTAGAAAAAAAGTAAAAGAGTAGGAACCTGTGTGTGTACAACTACAGCAAAATCATGTTTCAAAGGAAAAAGAAAGAAGAATTGCAGATTGAAAAGGGGCATCATGATCGGCACAAACAAAGTCTCAGTGTTGGTTTTAAAAGCTTGCTACTCTTTGTAAACCACTAATCTTGCTCTTTTACCAGGCTGCATTAATGATTGTGGTTTATTTGGTCAATGCACTGCTGAAAAAAAAAAAAAAGTTTTTGTAAGCTACTCCTTAGATTCTTATGAAATAAATACAACCAGATAAATTAACTTACCAAAGTTTCATGTATGACATTTAATTTAAGCCATAACCAGTTTAAGAGGGGACAGTAATAATTCTTCAGAAAAATACTTGTTTTTAAAAAAAAATTTCAAATATTGTTTTAAAAGAAATTAAAACTTAACTCACTATCTTTTTAATTTAAAGCTAAGGGTCTTATTTTGTTTTTTACACATTGTATTTATTTAATTTTAGAGAGGGGAAGGGAGGAAGGGAGAGATGGAGAGAAACGTTGTGTGGTTGCCTCTCACGTGCCCTCTACTGGGGACCCGGCCTCCAGCCCAGGCATGTGCCCTGACTAAGAATCGAACAAACAACCCTTTGGTTCGCAAGCTAGCATTCAGTCCACTGAGCCATGCCAGCCGGAGCTAACTCACAATTCAAATAAAAATTGAAGACCACTTTGGAATTTTATATTTATATAGAACATTATAAACATTAAACAAATTAAAAATGGTGGAGTGCATAGCTCTTAAAAAGTGTTTGTGTAATATAGTTTCCATGAGACAATATATCAGTTAGGAAAACATTCTTAAAGAGTAGAAATTGATATTCCATAACACCTTTAGCCTTGTTCTAGTGTCTTCTTGTGAATCTCTTCAATATGCTTTAATATATGCAAGCTAGCTAACATATTCTAAAATTTATTCTACATTTTTACTGCTATTCCATATTGGAATTCCTTCATTTCTCATAGAGTTTGGTGGCAAATATGCATTTCCTATATATTTAAAAATTGCTAACACAAACGTGTTTGGGTATGATAGTTCAATGTCTCTTAAATCTCTGAGATGGACCTAGTCTTTGAGTACACAAATTTGAGAAGGATGAGTTCTACAGTCTAACACATCATACTTTTAATCCTGGCTTTTAAAAGTATCAGATGTGTGATTTTGAATAAGTTACTTAAATTTCCTTAATATCTGTGCTTTATGTGTAAAGTAGGGACAATAATATTTATCATACTGAGACATTTTGATAATCCAAGATAATTGATTTAAAAAAAATTGACTATGGCCCTGGCTGGTATAGCTCAGTGGATTGAGCATGGGCCTGCGAACCAAAGGATCATGGTTCAATTCCCAGTTAGGGCACATGTCTGGGTTGCAGGCCATTTCCCGGCAGGGGATGCATGAGAGGCAACCACTCATTGATATTTCTCTCTCTCCTTCCCTTCCCCTCTAAAGATAAAGAAATAAAATCTTTAAAAAATGACTATGTATTTGGCATACGAGTGAATTAAACAATTTCTAAACTTCAAGATATTCAGAGCTTCCTGCAATGATTTTATCCTGGCCAGCACAGCAGAAGCACCTAAAGAGCTTTTTAAAATGTTAAAATGGCCATGCCAATTTCCAAAGTAGTAAATTGGAGTATCTGTGGGAGGGATCTAAGCATTGGTATCTACTTAAAACTTCTCAAATGATTACAAATGGCAATCAGATTTGAAAATTCCTGATATAATACAAGATAATACAAGGCGGATAGGTACTGTTACATCATTGCACATTACAGATCTGGTAAACATCCCTGAACAGTGAAAGACAAATGAAGACACTGGAGGTGTGGGAACTGTTCTGAGAAGTGAAAGAAAAAGCACAATAAAGAAGAGGAAGGTTGTTACCAGACTTAAGCCCTAGTCTTATCAACCTAGAGATTTAGAACCATCCTTCTCCTCTTGGTACACAGAGAGATTTAAATGTCTCTAACAAAGAAGTAACTTCTCAGTTTTGAGAGCTTTTCCTGTGTCTGCTCATTTCTTTAAAAGAATCAGCCTAAGGTAACCTTATGCCAAACAGGAATATAAGGGGGACCCCCCAAAACCTATTTTATTTATTAAAAATTTGTGTATGTTTAAACTTCAGTCACCTTAAAAGTAATCTCCATTTTATGCAATATGCCTATCAAGATGTGTTTTCCACTGCTCAAAACAGTTTTTTAACATTATTTTGATGTCTTTTAGTGCTTCTGATATGGTTTGTTTATTTATTTATTTTTTTAATTTTTCCCCCACCTCTTTCATTCCAGTTTCCCTTTAGGACTTTTCCATCAGGACACACAAAAAGAGTTGCTCGTGGTGAAATTGAATGAATAAGTAGGGTGGGAAAATGGGGTCGTGCTGTATTTGGTAAAAAACTGCTGAACACTCAATGAAGTGTGGGCAGGTAAGCCCATAAATCACCCATCAGGAAATGGCCAAATGCCTGGAAAGAGTGGACACAAAAATCACGGAGGCCAAACGCAGCCCCCCACAACACCACCGGGAGATACACTGATACACCTAGCACAGGAAGCCTGTGCTGTAAGAGGCCTGCCAACAGAAGATAATTCCAGTTTGGGGAGGTTCTCCCTCGTATTTTGGGATCATATATTCTACTCCCGCGCAGTTATAACTAACACATTCAGTATTAGCCTCCGTTAATGCAGTCAACAACAACAAAGGAAACTTCATGGTTAACAAATGGTGAAAAAGAAATTGCTTGGGGAAAAGTCAGAATAAATTTAAAAATGAGAGAAAATAAGATGAACCCATTTAATTTAATTTAAATTTTAATTAAAAGGAAATTGGTAATCAAGAAGCGGTGTTTTCAAAGGCGGGTAAGACATGTAAGTGTTAGTACTGCATGGGAAGAAAAATTTTCCTCTATCCTTTAGGTTCTTTTATTTGGTTGAATATTAAATTGGCATATGACATATTAACAGGAGAAAGAGTAAATTTAATTTTGTACATACGGGCACCCCAAAGAGATGAGACTCCAGGGCAAGATGGGCCATTGAGGCTTATGTGCCATCCTGATCTGAGGGTTGGGTAGAGGCTTCAAAGGATAGGAGAATAATTCACCGGGCAATAAGAAAAGTAGATATTTGGTAATTAGGTGCTTGCTGTTACATGCAGATAGGTCTTTCAAGATAAAAAGTTATCTCTTATAATAGCTCTCTTTCTGGGCCAGGCTCCCTGTTGAAATTCTGTTAGGTAGTTAGGAGAGAGAGGTAAACATTTTTCTTTAGTCAGTTGTGTCTTTATTGTCTTTATTTTATAGTCCACAAGCTAAAATGGCACATTCGGGGCTGCATACTTGCTGCTTTTCAATATAGTACTTTCAGGAATTTATATAATTGTGACCAAAATAGAAGGCAAGTGCTAAGGTTAAATTTCCATAGTTATATATAATGATACAAAACCACATAATTGCATATGTGAACTGGGTAATTTTGCATGAAATCTGTAATTTACTAGTATTTAATTTGAAGGTTAGCCAAATTACTTTACTTGCATGCAAAGTTTTATGTTGCTATTTTTTTCCACAATTCAAGATGTTTTAAAGTTAGTTATTTATCTATATTTGCCTTGGAGATTTAAAAACTGATTTTAATTATATGTATATATATTCCAGATGGATCCCCCATGACTCTGACACTTTTAATAGCTTTTATGATATAAAATTGGCTTGATTACAAATTTTAATATGATTTTTGAAAATCAATTATGAATTATTAAAATATTAGTAAAATTGTATAGTTTGTTCTAACACAAAGACAGAAATAAAATTTATTTTGTAAATTTATTTATTGTTGTTCAGTTACAGTTTGCTTGTCTTTATCCCCATTGCTCACCCCTACTTCTCCCCCCTTTCTCCCAGTCTCTTCCCCACCCCATTTCTGTGCCCATGAGTCATCTATCTGTGTTCCTTTGCTTGCCCCTTCTTCTTTCCTCTAATATCTCCCTCCTCCCTCCCCTTTGGTCACTGTCAGTTTGTTCTTTATTTCCATGCCTCTCGTTGTATTTTGCCTTTTTGTTTATTTTGCTGATTAGGTTCCACTCATAGGTGAGATCATATGGTATTTGTCTTTCACCACCTGGCTTATTTCACTTAGAACAATGTTCTCCAGTTCAAACCATGCTGTCGTGAGGGGTAGAAGTTTTTTCTGCTACATAGTATTCCATTGTGTAAATGTACCACACCTTTTTTTGGGCCACTCATTTACTGATGGGCACTTAGCTGTTTCCAGCACTTGGCTATGGTAAATCATGCTGCTATAAACATTGAGGTGCACAGGTTCTTTTGAACTGTGGATTCAGGATTCTTAGAGTATAGGATCAAAGGCAGTTTCCTCTTTAGTTTTTTGAGGAAAATTCCATACTGTTTTTCACAGTGGCTGTACCAGTCTACATTCCCACCAACAGTGCACTAGGGTTCCTTTTTCTGCACAACCTCACCAGCGCTTGTTGTTTGTCGATTTATTAATGATGCAATTCTGATGGGTGTGAAGTGGCATCTCATTGTGCTTTTAATTTACATCTCTCTGATGGCTAGTGATGTTGAGCATTCTTTTAATGTGTCTATGGACCCTCTACATGTCCTTAGAGAAGCTTCTGTTCAGGTATGAAATTATTAAATGAGAGAATACATATGCTAAATCTGCTGTTTGATGAAGTATTCCTGGAGAAAAGGATATATACATATATACATACATGCATAAAATCACAAGCACATCACAATACAGGATGCTTTAGTCTACATAGCACACTGAATGGTCACATTATCTATTTCTTCGTTTTAAAAGATAAGAAATACCAGAGTGTAAAGTAGGTTTACAGTTGTTTATATGGAATATAATCTAATGATTAATAAATAATACAAGAATTAATTATGTTTCATGTATTCACAACTGTAAACCTACCTTTGCCTATTGCTATATGTTTATAAATAAAATACTAGTGTATGTATAACATTTTCTTTAGGGTTAGTATTTATATTTCTGTATATTCTGCATGTGTTTTATTATCCAACACTGGAAAACATTTTTCTTATAATTTCTCTTCTAACATTCTAATGATATGGTAAAACTATGATTATATAAGGATGAACCTTATAGTTTACTGGAGTTTATTAACATAAAATGTTGGGAACTGCCCTGCCTGGTTTCAGAAGCTGTAACCCCCATGGCTAAGGCAGAGTAAAAAGACCTTGAGATCCTTAGCCACTAAAGTGACAAAGCTTATCTCCCTGGCAGGAATACTGCCTCTGTCCATTTTACTTCACCCTGCCTGGCCCCCAGTGCATGACCAGTTAGACAATGATGGGTAAGATTCCTCAAGGGAGGGACAAACTAAGACAGGCACAGTCATGAGGGGGCCCTCAGGGAAGGACTAGGAGGACTGGAGAAATGACGTGATGGACTCTTGCCTCTTGGCTTTGACAGAGCCTGAGTCCTCATTCTGTCTGCAAGGAGACTCCTAATCTCTTGGCTGCCTTACTTCCACTGCCTGACTTAAGCCTGAAACAATTCTTTAATCCTGAAATAATGCTGGAGGTGAGTGCAACCCTGCTCTGAAAAGGGAGGGTTCCCTAGGGCAATCAGGCCTAAGAAAGAATGCATGAAATGCTACAAAACCTACTTTGTTAATACCGTTAATTTAAATGATAAGGGTCCAAGCATGAAGTGAGTTTGTTCCCCAAAGTTTTATGGCTCTTTAACTACCTGACCCTGACTCAGAATAGGCCCTCAGAGTTCTTTGAATGTTATCTATTGTTTGATCATTACTGCCTCACAATGATTGATTAAGTTTTATGTATACACCCTGTATTCCTACACAAATTAAGTCCAATAAAAGACCATTGAGGGATAGGTTCTGGGTCCTTCTCCTTTGAAAGATCTGCCACCTTTCCTCCCCAAGAAGATCATGTGTTGGTAGACTTATTCTCATCTGTGGAGGCCCTGCAGGTGGAGCCCCCCCACAATAAGACACACTTTTTCAAATGTTTTCCTTTCAAGCAAGAATTAGATTTTCACGCACAAGGACTGTAGCTCATTAAATACCTATGTTTGCAGGTTTGCATTTGAATACATATATATGTGTATGTGTGTGTATACAATA
This sequence comes from Anoura caudifer, assembly GCA_004027475.1. Lineage (NCBI taxonomy): Eukaryota > Metazoa > Chordata > Mammalia > Chiroptera > Phyllostomidae > Anoura > Anoura caudifer. The sequence continues at coordinate 65,048 of PVKU01007345.1, forward strand.
TACACCCACATTAGAATACCACCCTTATAAAATGTGCAAATCTAAATACTTGGAATTTGTGAATACACTATAAGAGAAATTTTACAAATGTGATTATGATAAGCATTTTCAGATAGGGAGATTATCCTGGATTATCCAGGTTGGCCCAGTGTAATTACAAAAGTTCTTTAAAATGTAAATGAGAGACAACAGACAGTACAGAATGATCTGATGTGAGAAAGAAGACTGGCCGCTGCTGACTGAAGATGGAAGATTCAAGTCAAGAAACGTAGGTGGGCTCTAGAACCTGGAACAGGCAAGGAGCAGATTCCTCCTCCCTAGAGCTTCCAGACGAAGGATAGCCTTGCCAACACCTAGATTTGGCTTGATAAAATCCATTTTGTGTTCTAACATTACAACTATAAATAGTAAATTTGTGTTTTTCTTCTAACAACTAAGCTTAGATAAATTGTAACAGCAGCAAAAGGAATATGTGTCCATGTATATTTGTAGCTCTATATACATTCATATACATTCACATAGAATTCAACACATAGTACACATTCTGACCTAACATTACATGACATTTCTTCAGTTGAAATCCATGTAGATTTGGAAACAGAAATCCAAAAAATCAAAAGTAGGAACTATTTGTGCACATCAAGGTTTATTTTCCATTATGATTATTGTTACTATTATTATTATTATTATTATCATTATCATCAAGCATCTGCCTATACGCAGTCAACATGTTTGAGAGAAAGCTAATTGTTCTCTAAGATCTGGGATTTTAGAAGGAAATTGATAAGCTAACAATCTAATGGGTATTGAGGGGCTAGTAATGGTGATATAATGAAATGACATCTATTAACTCCATTTGAATAAAAAAAGTGGGGGATTGGATAGATTTCAGAGTGCTTTTGTGGAATAGTATATTTGAAAGGCTGGCCCTGGCTGATGTGGCTCAGGGGATTGAGCAGAGACATGTGAAACAAAGAGGCTCTGGTTCAATTCCCAGTCTGGGCACAGGCCTGTGTTGTGAGCCAGGTGCCCAGGAGGGGGCGTGAAGGAGGCAACCATACATTGGTGTTTCTCCTTCTTTTTCCTTCCCTTACCCTCTGTCTAAAAATAAATAAAATCTATTTTTAAAAAAAGTCTGGATTCTCAGTCAACAAGTTCTAAATGATCTTTTGAGAAGGGAGAACTAGTAAGAATAGTTTACCCTTGAGTGAATTAGTCAGTTTCTATTTTCTCATCTGTAAAATGGGAATAGAAACATCAATTTCAAAGTTAATGTAAAGATAAAGAGACTGTATAAAGTATAATGGTCATTCTGGACACATGACCCAAATGTTTGATCCCTTTGCTTCTATATCCCCACAGTGCCTTCTACTACGTTGAGTAGACACAACAAAAAGGAACTACTATAAAGTTAAGAAACATAAGTCTCAATTGGCTGGCTTTAAAAGGTGTACCAGAGCTTGATATTTAATAAAATATTCTCATAAACTTGAGGATGAATGATGGGATTATTTCTAATTTTTTAAAATTTTATTGTAATTGTTGTTCATGTATAGTTTTCTGTCTTTTACTCCCATTGCAGCCCACTGCCCCAAACCTCCCCACCTCCCTCCCATTTCCACCCCACCTAGTTTTTGTCAATGAGTACTTATACTTGTTGCTCTAAACCCTTCCCCTTTTCCCCTGAAATTCCCTCCCGTCTCCCCTCTGGTGACTGTCAGCCTGTTCTCAATTTCAGTGTCTTTGGTTATATTATGCTTGTTTGTATGTTTTGTTGATTAGGTTCCTGTTAAACGTGAGATGATATGGTATTTGTCTTTCACCACCTGGCTTATTTCGCTTAGCATAATGCTCTCCATTTCCATCATGCTGTTGCAAAGGGTAGGAGCTCCTTTTTTCTTTCTGCTACATAGAATTCCATTATGTAAATGTACCAATTTTTTTTTATCTATTCATTTACTGAAGGGCACCTAAGTTGCTTCCAACACTTGGCTATTGTAAATTGTGCTGCTGTGAACACTGGGATGCATAGGTTCTTTTGGATTGGTGTTTCAGGGTTCTTAGGATATAATCCTAGCAGTGGAATTGCTGGGTCAAAAGGTAGATCTATTTTTAGTTTTCCGAGAAAATTCCATAATGCTTTCCATAGTGGTTGTACCAGTTTGCAATCCCACCAACAGTGCACTAGGGTCCCCTTTTCTCCACAACCTCTCCAACACTTGCTGTTTGTTGCTTTGTTTACGATGGCCATTCTGACTGGTGTGAAGTGGTATCTCATTGTGGTTTTAATTTGCATCTCTCTGATAGCTAGCGATATTGAGCATCTTTTCATGTGTCTCTGGATACTCTGTATGTCCTCCTTGGAGAAGTGTCTGTTCAAGTCCTTTGCCCATTTTTAAATTGGGTTGCTCGTCTTCTTAGAGTGGAGTCATGTAAGTTCTTTATATACTTTGGAGATTAAACCCTGGTCTGAGGTATCATTGGCAAATATGTTTTCCCATACAGTGGATTCTCTTTTTATTTTAATACTGTTTTCCTTAGCCATGCAGAAGCTTTTGTATTTTGATGAAATCCCATTTGTTTACGCTTTCCTTTATGTCCCTTGCTGTAGGGGACATATCAGTAAAAATGTTGCTGTGTGCAAAATCTGAGATTTTCCGGCCTATGTTTTCCTCGAGGACTTTAATGGTGTCACGGCTAATATTTAAATCTTTTATCCACCTTGAATTTATTTTTGTGTATTATGTATGTTGGTGCTCGAGTTTCATTTTTTTTTAACATAGCCGTCCAGTTCTCCTAATACCACTTGTTGAAGAGGCTATTTTTACTACATTTTATGTTGCTGCCCCCTTTGTTGAATATTAATTGACCATAGAGACTTGGGTCTATTACTGGGCTCTCTGTTCTATTCCACTGGTCCATGTGCCTGTTTTTATGCCAGTACCAGGCTGTTTTGATTACAGTGGCCTTGTAATACAGTTTGATATCAGGTATTGTGATCCCCCCTACTTTGCTCTTCTTTCTCAAAATTGCTGCAGCTATTCAAGGTCATTTACAGTTCTATATAAATTTTTGAAGTGTTTCTTCCATGTCTGTGAAATATGCCATCGGTACTTTAGTAGGTATTGCATCGAATTTCTGAATTGCTTTTGGTAGTATGGACATTTTCATGATGTTAATTCTTCTGATCCATGAACATGGTATATGTTTCCATTTGTTTGTTTCTTCCTTCATTCTTTCTTCAGTGTTGTGTAGTTTTCTGAGTACAAATCTTTTACCTCCTTGATTAGATTTATTCCTAGGTATTTTATTTTTCTTTTTGCTATAATGAATGGGATTTTTTTCTTGATTTCTGCTTCTGCTGTTTCATTGTTGGTATACAAAAATGCCTTTGATTTCTGGATATTGACATTGTATCTGGTTGTTTGGCCAAATTCATTTATTAGGTCAAGCAGCTTTTTGGCCAAGTCTATAGGATTTTCTATGTACACTATCATGTCATCTGCAAACAATGATAGTTTTGTTTCCTTGTTTCCAATTTGGATGCCTTTTATTTCCTTTTCTTTTTGTGGCTAAGACTTCCAATACTATGTTGAATAGAGTAGTGAAAGTGGACAACCTTGTCTTGTTCATGATCTTAGTGGAAAATATTTTAATTTTTGCCCATTGAGTATGATGTTGGCTGTAGGTCTCTCATATATGGCCTTTATTATGTTGAGGAATGTTCCCTCTATTTCCACTTTGCTGAGTGTTTTTATCATAAATGGGTGTTGTACCTTATCAAATGCTTTTTGCACATCTACTGATATGATCATGTGATTTTTGTCTTTGCTTTTGTTTATGTGATGTATTACATTTACTGATTTGTGAATATTGAACCATCTTTGCATCCCTGGGATGAATCCCACTTCATCATGGTATATGAGCTTTTTAATGTATTGTTGGATGCGGTTTGCCAATATTCTGTTGAGGATTTTAGCATCTATGTTCATCAGCGATATGGGCCTGAAGTTTTCTTTCTTTGTTGTGTCTTTATCTGGTTTTGGGATTAGGATGATGCTGGTTTCATAAAAGGAGTTTGGGAGTCTTCCATCATTTTGGATTTTTTGGAATAGTCTGTGAAGAATAGGGGTTAGCTGTTCTTTAAATGCTTTGTAGAATTCTCCCGTGAATCCATCTGGTCCAAGGCTTTTGTGTGTTGGGAGTTTTTTTTTATTACTGCTTCAATTTCCTCTGCTGTTATTGGTCGGTTCAGGCATTCTGCTTCTTCATTGAGTTTCGGAAGATTGTTTTTCTAGAAAATTGTTCACTTCACCTAGGTTTTCAAATTTCTTGGCATGCAGTTCTTCATAGTAATTTCTTACAATCCTTTGTATTTCTGTGGTGTCAGTTGTAATCTGTCCTCTTTCATTTCTGAATTTGTTTATTTGGGTCCTCTCTCTTTTTTTCTTGATGAGCCTGCTTAAAGTCTTGTTGATTTTGTTTATCTTTTCAAAGAACCAGCTCCTGGATTCATTGATCCTTAGAATTGTGCTTTTAGTCTCTGTCATTTAATTCTGCTCTGATCTTGGTTATTTCCTTCCTTCTACTTGCTCTGGGTTGTCATTGTTGTCCCTCAAGTTCTTGTAGGCGTAGGGTTAAGTTGTTTGTTTGAAATGTTTCTATCTTTTTTAGGTAGGCCTGTATCACTATGAGCTTCCCTCTGAGGACTGCCTCCATTGTGTCCCATAAGTTTGGGTTGTTGTGAGTTCATTTCAATTTGTTTCCAGAAACTTTTTGATTTCTTCCCTAATTTCATTCTTGACCCATTCACTTTTTAACAGCATGCTATTCAATCTCTATGATTTTGAGGGTTTTGGGTTTTTCCCCTTGGGGTTGGTTTCTAGTTTCAGTCCCTTGTGGTTGGAGAAAGTGCTTGGTATGATTTCAATTTTCTTGAATTTGTTGAGGCTTGTTTTGTGTCCTATCATGTGGTCTATCTTTGTAAACGTTCCATGGGCATTGAGAAGAATGTGTATTTAGTTTCTTTGGGATGAAGGGCTCTATATATACATATCAATGAAGTCAATTTTACCTAGGGTATTGTTCAATGTCTCAATATCTTTGTTGATATTTTGTTTGGAAGATTTGTCCTTTTTTGACAGTGGGGTGTTAAAATCCCCTACTATAATTGTGTTGCTGTCAATATCTTTCTTGAAATCCTCTAAGATTTTCTTTATGTATTTGGGTGCTTCTATGTTGGATGCATATATATTTACAATGTTTATGTCTTCTTGGTGGATTCTTCCCTTGAGCGTTATGAAGTGACCTTCTGGGTCTCTCTTTATGGCCCTTCTTTTGAAGTCTATTTTGTCTGATGTGAGTATTGGTACCCCAGCTTTTTTTAATTTTTTTTTTCCTTTCTGTTTGCTTAGAAAATTTGTTTCCTGCCCTTCACTTTCAGTCTGTATAGGTCTTTTGTCCTGAGGTGGGTCTCTTGTAGGCAGCATATGTGTGGGTCATGCTTTCTTATCTATTCAGCGATTCTATGCCTTTTGATTGGAGCATTTAATCCACTTATGTTGAAGGTTATTATTGATAGGTACTTATTCATTGCCATTTTCATACTTGTGTTTCTCTCTCTCTCTCTTTCTCTCCCTCTTTTTTCCTTCCTTTCCTTAAAGCAGTCCCTTTAGCATCTCTTGGAGAATTGGTTTGGTAGAGGTGTATTCTTTTAGATGTCTTTTGTCTGGGAAGCTCCTTATTTGGCCTTCTATCTTAATTGAAAGCCTTGCTGGGTAACGTAGTCTTGGTTGAAGGCCTTTGGTTCTCATTGCTTAGAATATTTCTTGCCATTCTCTTCTGGCTTGGAGCATTTCCATTGAGAAGTCAGCTGCTAACCTTATCAGGGCTCCCTTGTATGTTCCATCCTGTTTCTCCCTTGCTTGTTTCTCCTGCCCTTAAGATTCTCTCTTTGTCTTAGAATATTGCTATTTTAACTATGATGTGTCTTGAAGCGGGCCTCTTTGTGTTCCTCTTGATAAGGACTCTCTGTGTTTCCTGTATTTGCATGACTTTTTCTCTCATTAAATTAGGGAAGTTTTCCATCATTACTTTTTCAAATAGGTTTTCTATCCTTTGCTCTTCTTCTCCTTCTGGTATCTCTATTATATGTGTATTATTATGTTCCATATTGTCTTTTCATTTCTCTTAATCCCTCTTCATTCTTTCTGAGCCTCTTTTCCTTTTCTTGCTCTTTCTGGATGTTTTTTCCTACTTTGTCCTCCAACTCACTGGTCTGATCTTCTGCTTCATCGATTCTGCTTTTCTTTCCTTCTACTGTGTGCTTCAGTTCAGAAATTGTATTCTTCATTTCCTCTTGTCTCTTGTTTTGATAGTTTCTATATCCTTTTTCATATTGATGTAGTTTGCGGTGAGTTCATTATAGCTTCCCTGTTGTTTGTGGTAGGTCATTGTGAGCTCTGAGCTTCCTGATAACCATTGCTTTGAACTCAATATCTGACAGTTGAGTTGCCTCTGTTTCATTTAGCATTCTTTCTGGGGCTTCTTCCTTTCCTTTCATTTGGGGATTGTTTTTTTTTTTTTTTTTTTTTTTTTTTTTTTTTTTTTTTTTTTTTTTTTTTTTTTTTTTTTTTTTTTTTTTTTTTTTTTTTTTTTTTTTTTTTTTTTTTTTTTTTTTTTTTTTTTTTTTTTTTTTTTTTGTCTTCCCATTGTTTGTGAGACTCTTCTTGTTAGCGTCAGTTTCTGAAATTGATCTTTTCTGGCTCCTTGGGTTTATGGTGTGATGTGAACTTCTGTGGTAGAATACTGTGAGATTCAGTGGTGCAGTCTCTTTTGGGTATCCTGGTGTTCACAGCTTCCACTGTCTCAGCTGTTGGGATGCCCCCTCTTTAGGTCCACGTCTGGTTTTTTCACAGTTCCAGGATTTTTTCTTAATCATGGGTATTTAGAAGGAGAAAAGAGAAAAATAAAAAAAAGAAAAAAGAGAAAGAAGAGATAGTATTGAAAAGACAGAAAGAAGGAATAAGACTAGAAAGAAGAAAAGAGAAGCAAAAGAAATTGAGGGATAAAATAAATAAATAAATAAATAAATAAATAAATAAATAAAACCTCTTGCTGGTTTCAGAGTGGCCAAGCTGTTTTTTCTGGTCTTGTTGGCTGCAAGGGGCTGAGGGCTGATGGTATTGCTTTCCTCCCTGTTCAGCACTTAGTCAACTTTGGGCTACTCACCCCAGGGCTAGCCTGGTGCCTCTCCACACAGGGTCTCTGGCATGGGTTCTGAGTCTGCTGGGGAGCACAGGCTTTCCCGAGTTTATGAGTGTGAGCTTGGGTCTCCTATAGGGCATGCACCAACTCCAAGTTTATGGGTGTGGGTTCCTGGTTTCCTGTGTTGTGCGGACTCATCTGAAGTTCACAGGCATGGACTCCAGGTTTCCCAGGGATAGTGCACACTTCCTGGGTTCACATGTGTGGGCTTTGGTTCTCCAGGGATCGCTCGCACTCCCTGGGTTCCCGGCATGGTGTCCAGGTCTTCCATAAAGCCCCCTCCTCCGGTTGTGGGCGCCTTTGGTCGCATGGGTTCTGGAGTGCACTCCTCCCAGGGCTATGTGTGAGTGCTCATAGCCCCAGCGTGTTTTGCACTCAGACCTTAACTCCCCTCTCTGTGACTTCAAGCAACCAGGTTTCTCCTGTTGCTACTCAAACCTTGATTGGCTGGGGAGGGAGACGTTGACCCAGCTTCCTCCCTAGAGTCCTGTGGCAGACCCAGCAAGCCCTGGGCCCGGGGCTTCAGCCGCTCTGGTCTCTACACTGATCCCTGGGCTCTTATTGTCCTGAAGTATTGTACTTACTATCTGGTTTTTCAATGTCCACTACAATTTTTGATCATCTATTTTCATATATGCTGTGGTACTGTTGGCTGTTTACTCTGTTCCTGTATAGATCAGCTAGTTTTTTCTCCCATGAGTAGGGGGAAGTGGAATCTGCTCCCTCCTACTGTGCCACCAACTTCCCTCTCTTATTTCAACTTTTAAAAAAATATATTTTATTTATTTATTTTTAGAGAGGAGAAGGAAGGAGAGAGAGAGAGAGAGAGATACATCAATGTGTGGTTGCTTCTCACTCACTCCCAACTGGGGATCTGGCCCGGAAATTGAACCAGCTCCCCTTTGTTTTGCAGGCCCACACTCAATGCACTGAGCCACACCAGCCAAGGCTAGTTCTACTTGTGAATTCTACCTTTCATCTAAGCAGATAAGCTGTTTATTTTACCTTTTCCTAAACATACATGGTACTCCAGGAATGTATTTTGTTTCCAGAGGAGAGGAACATGAGAAATAGTCATATTTACCAAATTTTCAAAGACTCCTTTAATTTTAAGTTGTAGTAGAGCATATTTTCATAATGAGACAAACTCCTGAGAATAGATTAACTGTCAATAAAGAAACAGAGTTTTTACTTCAAATTAATGTTTGTGAAAAACATCTGAGGAATACTAGGGACATCCTGATTATTTGCTACTTAAGAGTCACATTTCTTTGAATAAATAGTCAGCTGTATAATCTCCATAAAGGTATAAAAATAATCTTTATAGACCACTGCTGTAAGTCACTAGCTTGAAATATTTTTTTAATATTCAAAAGTTTTTTTCAGAATTAGGAATTTTTTTTAAGTAAAAAGTCTGTCTATTCTGTAAAGTCACACTAAAAGTCATTTAATTTATTCTGCTGTCAATAATTCACTCATTGATATCTTAGGTTATGCTTTTAATGTATTTTGGATACTTTAAAAGTTGTTATTGTATTTGTAAGAGAATTAAAAATAATTAGAATCATAGAAAAATATCACAAAAAATAAAAGACTGCATACTCCCATTTTTAAAGTATTTCCCGCATACTTGGGCATATATTATGTATACACACTGACAAAAATAAATTGAAACTTACAGATATACCTTAGACATAGGTAGAAAATATACAATTTTTTATTTCAAAAGCCCTCTGGCAAAGTAGACAAAATACAGCAATTGGTTACTTAACTCAAATTATTTAACAAATATTAGCAAATGGCAAAGAATTTTTTTTATCTCAACTCCTTTCCCAATTTAAATTATTGGGAAATTATAAAAATTATTCATTCATTCAATAAATATTTTAAGGGCTGACCACTTATTACATGCAAATATAAGCTCTTGCTTGAACAGTATTGAACAAAATTGACAACGATCTTTGTCCTCAAGTCTTAAAATTTTAGTGAGCTTAACTGACAATTAAAAATAAGCATAATTTATAAGTAAATTATATTACTTGAAAAATAAAAATACTAAAACAATAGAAAGTAGAGCAGGATGAGTGGGATAAGAATATAAGATTTTGTTCTTATAGACTAATGCAATTTTTTAAAGATAAGAGTACATGTCAACTCCCAAGAAGTGTTTCAATTATATTATTTTTCTTTGGTAGATTTTTTTCATCCTCACCCAAGGATAGTTTTTTCATTGCTTTTTTAGAGAGGAAGGAAGAAAAGAGACAGAGAGCGAGCAAGAGAGAGAGAGAGAGCGTGCACACGCAAGATTGAGATGTTCTCTATATGTGCCCTGACTAGGAATCAAACACAAAACTTTCCATCTACAGGACTACACTCCACCTACCTGACATACCCGCCAGAGGCCCTCATAGATACTTATCAATAAGGATCTTTACATATAAAAGATTGAAAATTTAATGAAGTCTTTTGAAGAGCTTTTGTAAATATGGGGAAATTTTAATGCTATGAATCCTAAAATACAATACATTATATGTTGGTAGAATATATTATTATATATATAATTTAAGTAATTTTAATTTCTACTTTAAAACAAAAGAGGACCCTCTTTAAAAGAATTATTCAGCAATTATTGGATTGTATGGATCAATTTGTGTTTGCTAATTAACACTTATCAAAGGGAGATGCCTACCCTCTCACAGAGACTAGGAGGTGAGAGCATCTATCTTCTTTGATGATTACATTCCATAGGGATGGCCCCATGTCTTTGAATGAAACACTCTTGAATTGTAAAACTGGCAAGAGGCTGGGCAAAAATTTCTATGTTAGAGAGGCAGAGAAAAAAAACTGCAATAAAGAAAGTAAAAGCTCCAAGAAAGGAGAGGTCTGGGGCAAATAATCAGAGGACACATCTAAAATTCAGTTAATCTGAGGGAAATGTTAAGACCATCTTGCTCAGTGTCTGTGAAAAACTAGCAAGGCACTTAACTCTATTCACAGAAAACCTGGGCAACTTGTGGTGAGGAGTAAACTTCTAGGGGAGAAAGAACATGGGCACAATAACTTCAAGTAAAACATGGCTGGTTTTTAGTATTGCTCCTGCAAGCCCCTGCCCTGGCTTCTCCTTCACTCCTATCCCCTGGGCCTTGTGATGGAGCTTGAGAAGTCTGGAACAAGAAACAAATAAATAGATCATTAAAAGAACTGTGAGATAATGAGCGCTTAGGGCAAGTTCTAAAGTGCTGTCTCTGTAATGGAGTGAAATGGGCCTGCTCTAGTTCAGGGAGGTGATTGTGGGAACAGAAGGATGTGCCGGTGGAGGGAAGCAGAAGCCTGGGCTCTGGGAAGAATCAGGAACCCAAGGGAAATCTTAAAACTATTTAAAACTCAACAGAAAAATAAAACGAAACACACAAGCACAAACAGTGTGTGGAAGAAGCAAGAGACATGCAGATAGGACTTTGTTTTGTTTTTTTAATCTTCACTGGCAGACTTTTTTTTTAATTTTATTTTTTTTATTTTAATTGTTGTTCTTGTACAGTTTTCTGTCTTTTACTCCATCCCAGCCCACTGCCCCAGCCCTCCCCACCTCCCTCCCATTTCCACCCCCCCTAGTTTTTGTCCATGTGTCCTTTATACTTTTTGCTCCAAACCCTTCCCCTTTCCCCCTGAAATTCCCTCCCCTCTCCCCTCTGGTTGAGAGAGAGAAAGAGAGAGAGATTGATGTTTGCCTTCCCATTCACATCCTGACCAAGCATCAGCCCGCAACCTGGGTACGTGCCCTGACCAGGAACGGAACCCGCAACACTACTGGACTATGCTCCAACCAACTGCACCACACCAGCCAGGGCTTGATATAACCTTAAAAATCATAGCAGCATTAAGTCTTGTTAATAAATTTGAATAGGAAAAAAGAGTGGAATGGGGAGCCACAATGCCACTGACAGGAAATTGAACCAAGCAGATCAAGCAGATTCCTTAGGAGCAGAGAAGAAAACAAGCTGAAATAAAATTTGCTGGGATGTCTAGGAATGGAAGATATGTTTCCCAGAATTTTATGTTGATATACATATTAAACACTTAAAATGGTCATTTAAAAACTTAGAAAGACTGTCTGTATGAGGACTTACTCAATTCCTTAGATAGTACCCAAACGGCTATATTATGACCCTTCCCATACCCAGTCCAGTTCTGCACGGGGAAACTTGTCACACATAAGTCATATTCGTCGCACACCAGAGTTGCTGAGAATTGACCATCTTTTATACTGATACTCTTTTACGCATTAACAAAGAATCTCAATAAAATAAAAACTATGTATAACTAGAAATAGTCAAATAAACTACTGTGCTCATGACACAGCATTTGTGTTAAGAACATTAAATTGCATGTATTCACAGCCACAGTGAAAAGGCCAGGATATGCGTAACACTAAACTGCGTGGTATCTCCAGCAAGTCTCTGCTTTCGGGAGGAGTAATTACTAATGCTTTTCTGAACTTTTGGTACCTGCTATTAACCCAGTAGGAAGTACTAAATTGTAACTTACCCTGAAGTCAACCACTCATAGAAATTAATGGATTTCTCTTCTAACAGAAATAATAACATTCTTCTATTCCTTCTTTTGAACTAAAAGGGCTGAACATTGTATATAAATAGTATGCGTACTGCTTTCAGTTAAGTAATTTTAGGCAGTATTATTTCATTTAAACCAGTATAAAGTAAAATGAAATAGTAGGCAGTAGGTGTGTGTAATGTTTTCCTCTTAGTTTTGTTATTTTGTATTTGTACTTAAAGGTGACTAGGTATGATAAGTATCAGCAAAACAGGGATTTGTAAGCCTTTTGTTTAAAACAGTCACAAATAGATATAAAACCGTTTGTGTCTGTTTTTAAATAATACCACTGACTATTCATTGCACCTTCTCATGAACATAATTTTCAGAGTTAATGACTGAACATTGTAGAGAAGTAAAACTATATTAGTCACACATTTAGGAGGGCAATTTCAAATATGCATTTATATCACTTTTTCCCTGGATACTTAGGAGGAAACCAAGGAGCTATAATTTGGAGAAAACTGCACTTAGAATTTCAGAAAATAAGGAATTATTTCAATTTAAGAAAAAAATGCTTCTGAAATTGCATTGAGTTTTGTGTGTGTACATCTCTGTGACCTCATTTCTGCGTTACAAACTACCAGGTGATATTCTAAAGAATAGTGTTATATAACTCATGACTTTAATTTGTACAGCAGCTAACACTGAATACATGCTGTGACATAGTTTGAAATTAATTGGAGGAGTGGGCGTATAGGTGGTGATTGATGGATGAATGTGGAATTGACTATTGTTATGGGCACAAGTTAAATGATCAAGGTCCAGAGAAAGTGCAAGTTCATAATGTGAAACTAATGCAGAATTTAGTATTGAAGAGAACATTCCATTTAGGCAGCTTGTATGAAACAAATAGACACAAGGGATATGTCATTTGTCTCACTATCTCATTGTTCCACTCTTTTATTTGTGCATAGGAATGACAGAAATCTTTCTCAAGGAGTTTTGTAGAGTCAATGTCAATTGTGGACGTATGTGTAATATATTCACAATACAAGGTTTTTTACATATTCAAATGAGAGTCATTTCTCTGAAAGCATATACTATGCCATTAAAAAGGGAACAAATTACATGGAAATGTCAATTCTTCCTTTTTTTAATTCTTTTTAATCAATATTGTGAATTATATTTCACAGAAACTCTAGGAAAACTATCCTAATGTCTTATACACACTTGAAAGGAAATAATAAATTTATTTAACACAACATTCTGTGAGAGCTTAAGAAATATTTTGACTGGCTGACAAAAATTAAATATACTTGTGAGCATGCAGTCCCCAAACATATATTGAAAACATTCTAAAAATTTATTTCAATACATTTAAAACACATTTAAATGTATTGAAATAATTCTTAAAAATGTTTTGAATTGGTTAATTCCACTTTACAGACAGAAATCTTTATCAAAGATTTATAGCAGTTAAATCAAGTAACCTAAAAAAATAATAAAACAGGCCATATGGCATGGTGTCAGTAGATGTTGAATTAAGTATTTTTATTCCTGCTTATGTGATTTTTGTCACCCATTATATATTAATCAAAACTCGTGTTGAAAATAAGATTACAAAAAAGAAGCAAAATTAATTTTGATGCCATTTAGAATCATCATATGAAAGTATAAGAATATTTACAAAGCCACGAGACAGTAGAGCATACACAGTAAGCAATAAATAAATATTGGCATTTAAAAATTAAATAAACATTGTTGAGGTGTAATTTATATTTTTAAAGCTATATCTGTTATACTTGTACTTTATAAATGAGTTTTGAGAAATGCATGCCCCATGCTATTCATCACCCCAGTCAAGGGAGAAAGCATTTTTTAACCTCCAAAATTGTCCTTTGTTGTTTCCCAAGTAATGTCAGCTATGCTTTTCCAGACTGCAGATAATTTCCTCTCCCACAGTCACACAAACAGAATTGAACAGTGCATGGTTTGTGCCTGGCTTGTGTCACCCACCAATATGTGTCATAAATGCTTTCCAATGCATCCACAGTTCACTACTTTCTATTGCTGAAATGTGTTCCAGGGTTTTGGATTATTTACAATTTGTTTATCCTTTCAATTATTGATTGTCATTTGGGTCATTAACGGATTTTAGCTACTTTGAGTAACTATGCTAGGGGCTTTCATGTGAGTCCTTGTGTATTCATATGTGTCCTAATTTATTTTGGATACCTGTGTATTGGTGGATCATACGGTAAATATGAATCACTGGGTCATATGGTAAGCATGCACTTTATTTTATGGGGTTTGTTTTGCATTTTTGAATTCATCGATGACCTGAATTTTATTATAGTCTTTTTCTATACCCCTATTAAATATAATTGAGCATCGATAGCTAAACATTCAATATTGCATGTAAGCAGCAAGCAGACTCATTTTAACCACTTGACCACTTACGTTACGGGATCGTGGAAACAGCAGTGTGTCGCGCTCTTAGGTCACGTTGACAGTTGGGGAGAGTCAGTTCCCTTCCTCGTTAGAGGCAGTGGGAAAGTTTATTGCTGTTGCCCTTATCACTCAGAATGCATTCCTAGGGGTTCTCAGGCTGCCATTATAATTTACACAAAGATAATTTGTGGGGAAATTTGTGTTTACCTAACTTTAATGATTTGTAAATAGCTTAGAAGTGTATGACATTTAATGCAGTTGAACAAGTTCTTTACTTTGAAAAGTCAGAGCTGTCACTGAGAGACCTAGAATGTCATTGTCAGTGCATCTGCTCTGAACAGTGCCTACCAGTGCTACGCTGAAGCTGATCAATGTGCCACCGCAGTGAAAACAGCACATTTATTTCTTACCGGTATGGGTTTTCTCCAAAAGGTAGGGAGTAGATTAAATGGTTAGTAGTGAAATACTCATACCACTGACCACACAGCACACACAAGGGGCAACACGCTTAATATGTTCCATTTGTTTAAAATTCCAAACAACGGGGGTTGGAAATGGGAGGGAGGCGGGGAGGGCTTGGGGGTGAGCTGTTATGGAAGTAAGAGGCAGAAAACTGTACTTGAACAATTAAAACTTAAAAAATAAAATAAAAAATAAATAAAATAAATAAAAAGTAGAGTGTAACCTATTCAAAAAGCCCCTCTTCCTTAATTTAGTAAGATGTGAGATGCAATTTAAACGATAATGTTAACCAAAATATAAGAAACACAGTGCTGCACTAGAAAAATAAAATAAAAATTTAAACAAAACAGTTTTAGAGATTGAGTTTACAGCATCCAACTGTGAAAAATAATGCCTTTAAATAAAAGTAAAAAAAAAAAAAAAATCATCGTGGCTGGTGTGGCTCTGTGATGGCCAGCTGCTTTGATTCCCAGTCAGGGCACCCGCCTGGGCTACAGGTCAGGTCCCCAATAGGGGGCGCAGGAGAGGCGACCACACATTGGCGTCTCTCTCTCTGTTTTCCTCCCTCCCTTCCCCTCTGTCTGGAAATAAAAATAAATAAAATCTTCATAATAAAAGTCAACTATTAAGGATAGGTAGGTGAGTTTAAACACTATATTTACTATTTTGGTGCCAGTGGGTACATGAACTAAGTTTTTAAAAATAAATTATGTTCTCAGCATATGGCCAATTCTAAGTTGGATATCTTATTTTCTATACAAGTATATAGTTGATTTTAGTTAATAATGATTGATCTGAATAAAGTCATATATATATCTGGATAATAACTTTACATTCTACTTTAAGATATGTTCAAATTATAAGATGTTCAAAGGTCATCTTTGTTTATCTAGTAACAAAAACAGGTAAAAAATGATGGATTAATTGTAACTTCATAAAACATACCCTATAGAATACTTTTCAACATATTCATGCATGGTCTAACAGTACTAGCAGAAAGACTTCCAGGAAAATCAGTTAAATAGAACTGAATCATGATGTTACTATTTTTGTACATGAATTTTAGCTGTGACCTATCAATAGGCTCTATGTAAATGATGAATAATAGAGTGTGATATCCTTGGCATGTTTTCAGCTTAGTTAAGGAGTCAGCTGGTCTTATTGTTACCATTAATGGATCAGTGGGAAAGTGTTTTTACCTACATTATACAATGGAGTTGTTAATTCATTAATATCATATAATAAGGATATATATGTATCTTTATATATAAAACTTAAAGTCTATGTTATACCATTCAACAGGGAGTTTTGATATATTAAATGGAATTATTTTATTAAATTTTTAAAAATATCTCTTTGTTAACTTGAATGAATAAGAATTTTCATGTGTGAAAATATTTAGTGAACTATATTTTAAAAATTTACTTTACTGCTTTATTTCAGGTAGAGACCAATGCTAATAAAGTCACCTTGACATAAAACTATTAAAACAATGTAATATGAAATAATTTCACATGAATATCATATGAACCAATATCACCTATTTCATATGCTTTTCACACACTGTTGCCATAATCTAATTCAAAGAAAGAGATAAATTGATAATGCAGGGCTTTTTGTCAAGGTAACTAGTCTGGATTTTCAAAATGTTTAAGATCATGAAGAACTGAGAGAAGCAATGGGAATAAATTAGGTTGAGAAAATTAAAAGAGACTCTACAGAAATATACAATGCATGATTCTGGACTAAAAAATTAAAAGATACAAAAAATTATGGAACCAGCTCAGAAAACTTGAGTGTGAATATTTTGTCTGATTATATCAATCAATATATCAATTTTTGTAGGTAATATATAGCAATTTTGTACCAATTACAAGAAACTAACATCCTTTTTTCCCAACACATGGCAAAAGATTTTTGGGGTTGAAGATCCTGACATCTGTAACGATTTGACGGAAGAAAAGAAAAGAGAAATGAGATATGTTTGGTAAGATATTAACATGTGATGCACCTGTCTTAAAGTTTTATAGGTATTTACTGTATATTCAAAATTTAATGAAATAAAATAAACAATTTATTAAAAAGTACATACACACATATTTCTTCCCTTCAGAGATTTTTAATTTCATGTGTACAATTATAGAAAAGTATTCAATATGATAAAAAAGACTTAAAAAATTGCTTTCACAACTTCTCAGAAATTTCACACATTTTACATACCCTAAAATAAATGCATGTGCTTCACTTGTAAATACCACCACAATGTTTCTCACCCCCTCCAAAAAAAAAAAAAAAAAAGCATGAACGTGCAGGAATAACGACCTCAGATGGAAAATTGCATTCGTTCTTTTTTTACCAATTTTAGCCTGTTTATAAAAATGTAGACTAAAAGGTTGTAGTGACCTCTGTTGTTGCCAGTGACTTCATTTTGGGTTCGCCCTGTTTGATTTCTAGTTTTCTGTTCAGACGTAATCAATTCCATGCCTACGATGTATCAATTTACACCTGCTCTTTTCCCCATTTTTGCCTTGATGCTTTTCTTACTGTAACATCAAGGTAACCCATGTTTTCACACACTTATTGTTCATTCTTCAATTCTTATCAGCATTTGATTTTTTTATCAGAACCTACTATAAAAAAAAAGACCATTTCTTTTCCCTGAATTCACTGAATACATTATTTCCATTGATAATTCTCCTTCTTTGTGCTTTTTACATGATAAGCTTCTTTTACCAGCCATTTAGTGTCGACCATTATTAAGATTCAGTCTTGAGCCTGGTGGTGTAGCTCAGTGGATTGAGTGCCAGCCTGAGAACCAAAGAGTTGCAGGTTCAATTCCCTGTCAGGGCACATGCCTGGGTTGCTGGCCAGGTCCCCTGTAGGGGGCACGTGAGAGCCAACCACACATTTATGTTACTCTCTTGTTCTCACTCCCTTACCCTCTCCAAAAATAAATTAAGAAAAAAGAAAAGATTCAGTCCTGGATCTGATTTTCTTTCATACTATAGCACTCCTATGCAGACGCACACAGCTTCCATGACTACATATTGGCAAATCTGAGTCTTTTCACATACATAGAAATGCATACCTCGTTTTTATTTTGAATGTTTCAAAAACAACTAAAACAAAATGTATGCAGAATTATATCAAAATACCCTCACTGCAAATTTGCTTGAGCGATGGTCAGAAAGAAACCTGATATCCTAGTGTGACTCATTTTATTTCATGCAATTAAGTTGTCATATTTTCTCCAGCCTCAAAGGCTTTGTCATATTAATAATCACATTTTATTTATGCAATGGATATAATGTAGAGATAGGAGCTATGCTGTATTATCCCCATTTAATTTAGCATTTTGTTATTGCCTTATGGACCCAATTTCTGTATTGGCATATTATAGATTTATTAACATAAAAATTTTAGTGGGTTATTTTAGCTCTATTTCACATATTTACTAATAAACATTGAGCTTTTGATTTTGAACATATACAAATATAAATTTGAATTATTTCTGGAGAAGAAGACATAGACTAAGATGCTTACTTATTTCATATGGAAAGTAAAGAAAAATTTACAATTGGGCTGTTCTTACCTGGTCATACATTCCTAACACTTTTTTATTTAATTCTAATCCAAACACATTTTTTAAAAGATTTCATTTATTTATTTTTAGAGAGAGGGCAAGGGAGGGAGAAAGAGAGGGAGATAAACACTGATGTGTGAGAGAAACACTCATCATTGTGGGAAATAATAAAAGAATATTTATGTTTAATATTAGGCTTACCATGCATTGATTTCCTTCCATTTTTATTGCTTGTTTGTATTGTATTGTATTTTTTATTACTATTCCCCCCCTGCACCATCTTCCACTTCCACCCACTTCCCTCCCCCCTTCACTCACTACACTGTTGTCGGTGTCCATGAATCTTTTTCCTTTTCTAATACCTCTACCCCCAACCCTGCAGAGCTATAAGTCTGCTTCCTACTTATGATTGCTTTCAAATTTACAGAAGACCGATAAATAATAATAATTACTGAAAATACTACTAATCATTCTACTCTTATTTCGGGGAGTGCCATTTGAGTGTTACTATTTTTTTACTTTTTACGATGATTGTACTATTGACACATCTAAATGTATTGTCTCAACTTTGAACTCTTTAGAATTTAAAATTGTTTATATTTTATTTAATATTAAAAATAAAAGAATAATTTTGAAATCTTTTGTTGCCTGTGGAAATTTTAAGACATGCTTAGAAGGTGATACAAGTGAAAATAAATTTGCCTTCTGTATTAATTATTCTTTTCAGTCATCATTTTGTGATTTACACTGTACAAAGCCATCATTAAGAAAATCGAAATAAGTATGCCATCAAAATTAGAGTCTTCTAAGATGTATCTTATACATTAGAGTTTCTCCAGAGTAAAGCTGTCAACCATCCCCTTAGTTCTAAATCTTCTATGAGAGATCACAGTAATTACAAAACTCCTGGCATGGCATTTATGTTGCCATTCACATTGATGAATATACATTCATCAAGGTGTCAATTCCTAACACATAAAGTTTATTTTAATGTGTATTTATCTGAACTACTTTTTCTAGAATGAGATATAACATCATCCAAATATTGTTCTATGTAATATTTATGTCATGTCTTGGGGTGCCTTAGGGTATTTGCTGAGATGCCCTAGGCCAGGTGCCAGTAAAAGCCAGCCTTGGTGAGCAGCTGGATCCTTTTTGTGCAGACCAAGGACCACCAGAGCCAGAGACAAACTGAGGATTGCTTGTAGCTCCAAACAGGTCGCAGAGGGCCAGGCACAAGTAGCATCCTACATTAGCCTGCAGCAAGAACCCCTTCCTAATGACCCAGAACAAACATGCCTGGTGGCCAGCTTCAGACAACATCGAAGACCTCAGAGGAGGTCCCAATAAGCTTCACAAGCAACATATCCAAAGGAAGATCTCAGCAAGCACCAAACCCTGCTTAGGTGAATTCTGCTTCCTGTGGTGAGCGCCTGCACAGCAGCTTGCATGCTGGGATGGGTCGAACCCAACAGTCAGCCAGCCTAAGGGCTGATCCCATGCATGAACAGGTCAGTAACAATCAAGATTCAATTACAACAGGAGGCCCATATAGCCCACACAAAAGACATTCCTGGGACATCCAGCTAAGATAAAAAAGACTGGACCCAACAAGACATCCAGTACTACACAAGGCCACCCCACAGACTGTGAATCCTAGCCGATCTATCTAATACACAGAAACAAACACACGTAGGCAGCCAAATAAACAGGCCCCAAGTAAAAAACAGGGGAAATCTCTAGAAAAAAAAGAGCTAAACGGAAAGGAGGCCAGCATTTTAGCAGATATAAAGTAATGATTATAAGGTTGTTCTACAGCATGAACACACACATAAAAAAACAGAAACCATAAAGTAAGAACCTTCAAAATGAAGAGTACAATATATGAACTAAACAATACACTAGAAAGAATAAACAGTAAGTTGAATGAAACTGAGGATCCAATCAGTGATTTGAAAGAAAAGATTAAAAAAAAAATACCCTGAAGGAAGAAAAGAGAAGTTAAACATGAAAAATCAATGGCAATAAAAGTAATGCATAATAGGGAAGTAAGAAATGCAAGCAGAAAAGAGAAAGAAATAAGAAAAAAAAGGAAATGAGAAAATGAAATAACATAGAAGTGAGAAAAATACTCAATAAGAAGAGCAAAAAGTTATAAATAAATAAATAAATAAATAAATAAATAAACAAACAAATAAATAACAAGACTCTGGCTGGTGAGGCTCAGTTGGTTGGAGCATCGCTCCATAGACCAAAAGGCTGTGGGTTGGATTTCCAGCCAGGGCACTTACCTAGGTTGAAGGTTTCCTCTTTGTTTGGGATGCATTACAGAGACAACTAATTGATGTTTCTCACTCACATCGATGTTTCTCTCCATCTCTCCCTCCCTTCCCTTCTCTTTAAAATCAGTGCTTATGTCCTAGGATGTGGATAAAAAAATAAGGATAGTTTAAGGGACCTTTGAAACAACATGAAGCATAACATGATTTGCATCATAAGCATACCAGATGGGAAAGAGAAAAAAAAAAAACAAATAAACAAAAGACAGAGAACTTATTTGAAGAAATAATGACTGAAAATTTTCTTAATCTGGTGAAGTAAAAATAGACACAAGTCCAAGAAGTGCAGAGTCCCAAACAATATGTACCCAAGGAGGCCCACACTGAGACACATCATAATTAAAATAGCAAAGGTTAAAGACAAAGAGAGAAGCTTTTTTTAAAATTGTTGTTCGAGTACAGTTTTCTGCAGAAAGAAGGTAGGAGCTTCTACCTTTAGCAACAGCATGGATGGAAGTGGAAGGCATTATACTAAGACAAAGAGAGAATGTTAAAGGCCACAAGAGAAAGACAGTTACATATAACGGAACTCCCATTAGGCTGTCAATTGATTTCTCAACAGATATATTTCAGGCCAGAGGGATTGGCATGAAATATTACAAGTGATGAAAAACAAGATCTACAATCTAGACTACTTTGTCCATACAGACTATAATTTAAAATAGAAGGGCTACTATAGATCTTATCAGGTAGGAAAAAACAAGAGGAGTTTGTTACAACCAAGTAAGTATTACAAGAAATGTTAAAGGGCCTGCTTTAAGAAGGAAGAAGAAGCAGGAGGAGGAGGAGGAGGATGGGAAGAAGGAGAAGAAACAGTTAAAGGAATAAAATGACAATAAATGCATACCTATCAATAATCACTTTAAATAAAATTGGTTTAATTCCTCCAATCAAAAGACATAGGGTAGCTGCATGGATACGAAAACAAAATCCAGACATACCTGTCCACTTCAAAGCAAAGATACACAAAGATTGAAAATAAAGTACTAAAATATATTACATACACACGGAAAGGAAAAACAGCTGGGGTAACAATATTTGTATCTGGCAAAATAAACTTTAAAATAAAGGCTATAGTAAGAGACAAAGAAAGATATTACATAATGACAAAAGACTTGTAACTTGTACTGCAGTTTTTAAAAAAAAATTGTATTTATTTATTTTTAGAGAGGGGAGGGGAGGAGAAAGAGAGGGAAACATCAATGTGTGGTCGCCTCCTGTATGCCCCGCTCCTGGGGACCTGGCCTGCAACGCAGGCATGTGCCCTGACTGGGAATTGATCCAATGTCTCTTGATTCACAGGCAGGCACTCAGTCCACTGAGCCACACCAGCCAGGGGAAAATCTTTTGCATTTTTATACACCAATGATGAACTATCATAAAAGAAAGCTAACAAAAGAAAATCTCATTCCCAGCTGCTTCACAAAAAATACCTAGGAATAAATTTAACCGTGGATATAAAAGACCTCCACTTGAAAAATTATAAGACATTGAAGAAAGAAATGGAATAAAATACAAATAAGTGGAAGCATAATCTGTGTTCATGGATCAGAAGATTATACATCATTAGAATGTCCATACCACCCAGAGCAATCTATAGGTCCCATGGAATTGCTATCAAGATTCAAGTGATGTAGAACTCGAACAAATATTTCAAAGACTTATGTGGAACCACAAGTATCCCAGATAGCCACAGCAATCTTGAGAAGAAGAACAAAGTTGGAGGATTAATAGTATCTAATACTGAACTAAGTATATACTACTACAAGGCCATTGAAACAGCACAGTATTGGCATAAAAACAGACACATAGATCAAGGGAACAGAATAGAGACTCCAGAAGTAAACCCACATATTTATGGTCAACACTTGACAAAGAAGACAAAAACATGCAATGAGGTAAAGACAGTCTCTTCAATAAATGGTGTGAGGAAAATTGGACAGGTACATGAAAAAAAATGAAACTGGTCCACCTTCATACACCAAATGCAAGAATACACTTAAAATATACTATAAACTTAAATGTTAGACCTCAAACCATAACAATCCTAGAAGTAAAAACAAGCAGGTGAATCTTAGACATTTCTTGTAGCAGTAAATTTTCTGATATATCTCTTCAGGCAAACAATAATAGAAAAAAATAAACAAATGTAACTGCATCAAACTAAAAATATTTTTGTGTCGCAAAGAAAACCATCAAGATGAAAAGACAACACTCTGAACGGGAGAACACATTCTCCAATACATCTGATAAAAGGTTAATTTCCAACATTTATAAAGGACTTAGAGAACTCAACACCAAAACAAAGAAAGCAATCCAATTTTAAAGTGGGCAAAGGGACCTGAATAGACACCTCTCCAAAAACGACATAGAGATGGCCGATGCATACATGGAATGATGCTGAACATCACTAATTATCAGAGAAATGGAAATTCAAGCCACAACATATCACCTTACACTTGTCAGAATGGCTATCATCAAGAAATCAACACAGAAAAAGTGTTGGCAAGAATGGGAAGAAAGGGGAACACTCATGCACTATTGGTAGCGATGCAGATAGGTGCAGCCACTGTGGAAAACAGTACGGAGTTATCTCAAAAAATTAAAAATGGAACTCCCTTCTGACCCAGTGATTTCCTTGCTGGCAATATATGCTAAGAGTCCCAAAACACCAATTCAAAAGAATATGGGCAATTTTATGTGCATTACAGTCTAAGTGCTCATCAGTAGATGAGTGTGTAAGAAAGCTGTGGCACATTTACACAATGGAATACTCAGCTGTAAGAAAGAGAAGGAAATCTCACCCTTTGTGACAGCATGGATAGATGTGGAGAGCATACTGCTAAAGAGGTAAGCCAGTCAGAGGACTACAAGTACCATATGATTTCACTCATATATGGAACCTAATGAACAAAATTGAGACAGACCCATAGATAGAGAGCAAGCTGATAGTTGTCGAGGGTGAGGATTGGGAGGCTACGTGGTGGTGTGGTGGGAATGAGCAAAACAAGCAAAAAAAGAAAAAAAGAGAGAGAGAGAGAGAGAGAGAGAGAGAGAAAGTCCTAGACGTGAATAATGATGTGGTGATTGCTGTGGAAGGGGGATGGGTGGAGGGGGAGAAAGGAGTAGGGGAGGTAAATGGTGATGAATGGAAACTTGACTTGGTTTAGTGAATACACAATACTGTGTACAGATGACATGTTGTGGAACAGTGCACTTGAAACCTGTGTCACCATAATTAATTCAATAAAAAACAATGTCGTTTG